>CAAHFI011346097.1:0-16805 GCA_900893395.1 Euglena gracilis
CACGTCCCAGCTCTGTAGGATATCTGCAGAGTGGGTTCTGTGACGGTCGCACCACTGTGGAAACCCACAGCTGGTAAGATCGTGGCAGACCCTTCTGGGATCTGCCCCTGGACACGTCAGCACTTTTCTCTCCTTCCCCCACAGGTGGTATTCTTTACTCTCACAATCTCCAAGTTTCACCATTGGTTTTGTCAGAGGGAAAAACCCTCAGAACAATCGAACTTTGATCTCAGAAGAAACTTCTGAATCTTTGCTTTGTGCTTTGCTTCTTGGGGAATTGGGAAGAAAAGGGGAAAACCACTTTTCGTTACTCCAAAGACTTTTCCCTACCATAAGTAGGCTGCGCACCAAGGCGAAAGCGAAAGGCTTTTCAGAAAGTCCAAAAAGGGGAAAAGGGAAAGCTTTGGACGTACACTTGGTAGCAGATTTAGGACGTACACTTGGTAGCAGATTTAGGCAACGATCCTACACAGACGTTCCACACAGAGAAACTCTGTGGTTGACTGGTGGTGAGGATCGTACTGAGCCGTGAAACACGGTGAAAGTACTGTTCCTGGCCCCTAGCCAACCTTTAAGCAAGGATACAGGTCTCAGAAGGCTCTGTTCGGTAATCGCCGATACAACCTTTCTGGTCCCTGTTTCTCTGCTTATTTGTGTGAATTTTTGGGTTTTTGCCTTTTTACCCATCTCAAAAGATGCAGAGCACAAGCCCCAACCCCAAATTTGATTATGACTTGTTGATGAGTTCATTGAGCAATTGTGATGAAGATTGCGGGGATTGGAACGGTTTGAATGAAACAAGTTCCAATTCCCGACCCCCCAAGCAAGAAGAAGGCAATTTGACTCATTTGTCATTGTCAAAAGGCGAAACGCCTTTATTGTTGCATGGGGGTAATGAACCCTCTTCATCATCATTGTCATTGATTGTGCGGGATGTAGGTGGCAAAATGCCTTCCTCCATCCCGATTCACCCATCATTGATGCGGCGAGGGGATGAACCCCTTGCACCTCACACTTGGTTACTCATGTTACCCATGAACAAAGTGAGGGGTATTTGCCCTTTGCTCTGTTCACACCCAAAAGATCCCCGGTGGAAGCACCGGTGGGCCTTTTGGAGTGCAACTCGGTGGAAACACCGTGTTTTTTCCAACCCCCCCTCAATTACCACCCCCCACACCATTTCACGCTTTGCCGGGATTACCCGCGGAAGCTGCGGTTTTCCCTGCATTGCCATGGAACCCAGATATGCGTCTGGTGGTACCGGAAATCTCTGGTGCCGTTTCCATTGTGGAGGACTATGAGGAAGATTTGAGGGATAACCTCACCCCCGGTGATGTTTACCGAATTCTCGGTCAACTCCCAGCGGATCACCCGCTTAGCAAGCAAATTTTGCATGTCCACCAATGCGTTGCGGAATGCGCAACCATGCTCAACAAAGTTTTGCAGTTTGATGAGGACAATCAAAGGGTTGTCAACACCAAACTGGAATGTTGCTGGAATTATTTGCAGGAAATCGGCAAATATTGCCAACACAATTTTGAAAATGCGGGGAAAGACCTTCAGCATTTTCGAGAAAGTGTTGACAGTATTTTGCGCATCCAACTTCCACAAAATTTCCAACAAATCAGCGAAATGCTGCATGAAGCGGAAACGCGGAATGATTCCAAGTTTCTGCATGTGCAAGATGGTATGAGCCATCTTTTTGCCAAAGTGGAATCCTGTTCAACCATGCTACTGCAATTGCAGCAGCAGTTACAAGCGCAAAATGCCACCCCCAAAATGCCGGAAATCGGTAACTTTGTCGCGGTTGAGCATTTTGCCGCACTTACCACTTCTTTCCAAGAAGCCCAACAACGGATTTTGCATCTTGGCTCGGAAATCGAGCACTTGAAGCAATTTCAGGCGAAAGTGCAAGAAAATTTTGTTCCCCGTACGCAAATCCAGCTTTTGGAGGAACGAATTTCACACTTGGAGCAAAAATCCTGCCATTGTGCCGCAAATCAGGATGGATTAACCACCTTGAACGCGAAAATCGCGGATTGCGCACAACGGTTGGATTTTACGCAACAACAAATGCAAACGGACATTGGCGGTATTAATGCCACCGTTGTCGGTTTGCAGGAGCATGTTTCTGCACTTTCCAAGCGAATTCCCGACATTAGTGGTATTCAAGCCGCTATTGGGGAATTACAAACCCGTTGCACCTTGTTGTCCACCACAGTGACGGAAATCCGCTCACTACCCCCATTTCGCGTGCTCGGATATCCGAGTCACCGGAATTTCGCTCATTTTATGACAAAGTGCTTGGTGACAACAAGGAAACCTTGCAAGCATTTTGTACAAGTTTGCTCAAATTGAGGAAAGCGTGAATCGGAATGCCCGATCCATGCAAGATGAGGTTTCTCGGTTGGATGGACGAATTTC
Organism: Euglena gracilis; assembly: GCA_900893395.1. Lineage (NCBI taxonomy): Eukaryota > Euglenozoa > Euglenophyceae > Euglenales > Euglenaceae > Euglena > Euglena gracilis. Next base: position 2,425 of record CAAHFI011346097.1, read on the forward strand.
TGCGTTGTTGGAAAAGCCAACCGCGGAAAATTCGCGCACCACCGTGGAAACCCCCACCAAGTCACTCCACCAATTGCAAACCGTCTCAAATGCGGTAAAAGCGCTTGCGGGTCAACTCCGGAATGTGGAGGAGTCCCAAGGAAATCTTGCCCAAGAATTACACTTGGTTTCTGAAAAGTTGCCACACTTGGAAGATTTTTCCCGTTACCGCAAACGCATTAGGCATTTGGAGACTGAGGTTGACCGTATTTGCGGCCAACTCCAGTTGGTGGAACATTTGGAAGAAACGGTGCATGACTTGTCCGCGAGTTTGGATAAAATGTCCACTCCGGTACCGGTTGTGCCACCACCACCGCGGTAAGCGCTGCGGTTGGTATTCCAAATGTCCCGGAATCGCGTTCTCAAATTACCATTTCTGGAGTAGGAATCCCTACATCCACCGCGAATTTGGTACAACCACCCGCGAAAACGCGAATTGTACCACCTTTGCATTTGCCCACACCACAAACTCACTCTTCGCACGACATTTCCGATGAGGAAATTGACCCCCCACTCGAAAATTCGAGTCTCCACCAAGAAATTCAACATTCCAACCTTGTACGAGGAATGAGCCAACACCCCACACCTGGTATTGGTCATGTGTCGCATTCGCGATCATACCAACACCAACGGGTTCTGGAATGCCAGACCACCCATCGGGTTTTCGGCGGGAAACCCGCCCCACGGAGATTTCACCACATTTTTCGCAATTCCCGCAGGAAAATCCTGCCAACCTTACACTTGGTGCGGGAAATCCTGCACGGGTTACACATGGAGCGGAAAATCCGCGAAACGCGTTTGGTGTTAAGAATTACCCTGACCCAAACCCCTGGAATACCACCGAGGGTCAGCGGGTTACTCAGAGAGACTTCAAGGGCACCATCGCAATCGCGAACAAGGTGAAGCCCCAATGGGACGGGGATCCAACCACATGGAGACAATTTTTTCGGGACTGGGAGTACTATTGGGCACTAAAGGGACCCACCCAAGACCCGAATCCCGAGGTAGTCAAGATGGAATTCATCGATTGCCTACCGAGGGAGGAGCGAGAACGCGCACGCAATTTGGTGATACGTAATGGCGTATCATTCGATGACCTGGTTGAGCAATACGCTTCAACCAACTCAAGTTGGTCACCAGGATTACCCTGGAGAAGAAGTGGCGACAATCGCGCCATCGGATCGCAAATGGAAATCCATTGACCTTTGGTATGCCAAATGGTTAGCACTTGCTTCCGAAGTTGATGAACTTAGCGAGAAGCAAATGCGCGAACAATTCGATGCGGTTTTGTTGCATTTCACACCATCCCTCGTGAAGGATATCCATCGCGAGGAGTTGGCAGGGCATGAGATGACTCTTGCCCAACGTTGGAATTATGTGTCAAAGCAACTCAAGCTCACACAAGTTTTGGGACAAATACAGTCCGCTTTCCAAACGCATCCCACCGCGGGAATCCCTGCGGGTGCGGTTAATGCGTTGCAAAAATCACCCATGTCACCAAGATCACCCACCACGGGACCGAAAACGCGGAATCAGCGTTCTTCGGACCAGGCACGGATAAACTGTGCTTTTTGTGCAACAAATCTGGTCACATGTCTCGGGAATGCCCGAATCCCGATGCGCGAAAGCGTATTGGAAGCCCAAGGGGCTCGACCTCCTCACGGGGATCGGGTTCCTCGGCGTTTTCACGTCAATCGGGAGTTTCACGTCTTCGGAGAACCGCTTTAGCGGTAGTAGGCCCAAGTCACCATCGCGTGATGGTCGGGAAACCCGTCCTTCTCGCGGTCGGTCACCTGGCCCCCTGCCCGAAAACGGGATTTCAATCGCGATTCTTCACGATCTCGTTCGCGAAGTGGATCATCCTCTTCACGCGAGTCAACGGGGAAACCCGATACACCGGTCATGGTCGACGGGAAACCCGTTCACCACGACGGTTTGACGGAACGGAATACCGTTCCCCCCGTTATGCGGAATCCCGCCACAAATCCCGTTGTTCACTTTGCGGTTCCAAAGATCACCACGCATCCAAATGTCCCAGATCTCGTTCCCCCCGGCCCGGCTACGGAAATCGCGGTAAGCGCCGCGATGACCGTGGTTACTCCTCCAACCGGCAAAAGGTCGGTTTCAAGATATCTTGTTTGGAGGAGGACACCCCGGCTTCGGGCAGGGAGGGGGATGAGACCTCGGACGGGGAATTTAATGAGGCCCGAATGGCGGTGCGCTCATTGAATTCCATCTATTCCACCAAAAAGTCCGTTGCCGGCTATGCGGCCGGTTCGGACTTGGAGTAGGGGAGCCCGAGGTCCGAGGGCACGGACCTCTGGGCTGATGAACAGATGGAGGTAAGACCTGATCAACCTTACCCCCCCTGCCCATCCGCCTTCACGGTCAGTACCCGGAATTATTTCGGGTCCCCTACCCCCACTCCACATTTCCGCTCGGAATGCTGAGCAAAGTAGGAAAGGGTTCATGGGAGAGCTGGCATGCAAACGTATTTCCGCCAGACCCTTCACTTTGCGTACCACCAATGGAATTACTCGTCCAAGCGGAAATCCGCATTCAAAATTTCTCCACCAAAGTTAAAATTCTCATTGACACTGGTTGTCGCATTGCACTGCTCTTTCGGTTGGGGTTGATACCGACCCCGCTCTTGGTAAGCGCCAAGAAACCGATCAAAATTACAACCGCGGATAACACCCCCATGTGTGGTGGTGATTTGGGATGTGTGCTCGAGATACTCTTGCCCATCATTCCGAAGCATCACTCACAACCCCCACAATTACAACATTTCACCAATATTTGGGGTTACGAGTCCGGAATTCACGGGTCTGACGTAATTTTGGGATACCCATTTTTACGCCAGTACCGATTGGTTGTGGATTGCCACTCCCACGGTTTGCGCACAGCACCCACCACTTCATTGACACCCAAACCACCATCACCGTTGTCATCCACTATGATGACCACCGCTTTCCACACCGTTACCCACAATGGCAACACCGTTATCCACCACACCAACAACCGTTTTCCACACCCGGGGTACGGAGAAAGCCTCCCCCCTGCCCAATGACACACCAACATGCGTTCCACATGAGGCAGGGCAAGCGAGTAGCGGTACCCCCGCCGTTCACTGGGTTACAAGACGAAAGCCCAAAGGCCTGAAGTATACGGTGTCGAGTAGTCGCCCAGCTACACCACCACTCCGTTTCCCACCAGTTGTGCCGAATCCAGGCACACCTGTACAAGACTCACCGGCTAATGCCATCGACACCCACTTACACGCACACCCGTCACACCATCACACTTCCTTCCAATGTGTGCACTGCAGGAGAATTTCCACCCAATCGGATTTCGATTGTGGATGTTTAGTTCAAAATCCGACACTAATCGCAATTCCGAAACGGAATCCACACCCATGATACACTTGGTTGTAGCCCGCAATGCGCGGAGATACACCGAGTACTCCAACAACGCGGATTAGCCTCGTTGTTCGGAAACGCGAAAAGCGCGATTCCTAATTACAATCGCGATCACACTTGGTACGGATTTGATGCGGAATGGGGAAACCCCCAACCTGTCCAAACTCCCTTGGGATTAACCCTTGAGGTAGTGGAAGACAACCCGCATGTTTGTGGATCCATTCATTGTGTTTCTACCCTTCAACCCGAAATCGGGTGCATGAATACGCGAAACGCGTATGGAATGCTTTCAATTTTGGTCAATATCGCATTTTGGAACGATGGTTTTCCAAAATCGCGACATTGGCTGATTCTTTTGATTTGGCATTGGAAATCGATGCCTTTTCATCCAATGCACATGCCCGTTTGCCACGTCATTGGTCACAACACTCCAACGCATTTGATAAATTTTGGGGTGATACGGTGTTATGGATGCACCCTCCCCCAAAACTTATCGAATGTGCGGTTGAGAAAATTCTGCGGGATGAAGCCCGTGGAGTTATTCTCATACCCATCATTCCGGAAGCGGAATGGTTCACCCAACTATCGTATGTATGTTTTCATTGGTGGGATTTACCCACTAATGTACCGATTTTTGAGGATTTTTGTGGTAAAATATTACCACCCTTGCAAGAAATCATTTTTCGCGTATGTTTCTTCGATGCATTCGGAATGTCCGAATTTGCGGTGCCGAGGAAGCTCGGTAGCCCCAGGGATACCCTGGCGGTTTCCGCAGTCATCGAGAGTGCAGGTCAGCATCCTAAGTCAGCCGAATTCTGTTCGCGGATTACCCGCGAATTCCACGGTGTGCTGGAAAATCCAGTATACGCGTGCGACATCGACCCCGCGATACGCGGTCCGTTCGGTGTTTGTAAGATCGAGCTTAAGGATGGAGCAAAGCCAATGCACCGGAAATTTTTTCGTTGTTCGGGAGAACGCGAACAAGCTCTCAATGAAATGATTGAGAAGCTTATTCAGCGCAAGTGGATTGTACCCTCGAAAAGCGAGTGGACATCCCAGGCATTTGTTGTTCCTAAACCCCCAGACCCCTCAGGTCAGAAGAAATGGAGGCTGGTGCTGGATTACCGGTACCTGAACTCCCAAACAAGGGATGATCCCTTCCCGCTCCCCCTGATCGAGGATTTGATCACCAAACAATCGGAAAACCGGTTGTGGTCAATTTTCGATCTGGAGGACGGTTTTCACCAAATGCACTTACACCCTGACTCCCAACCATACACGGCATTCGTGACATCCAAGGGTGTGTACCAATGGACGGTACTCCCCATGGGTGTTAAGAATGGCCCAGCCATGTTTCAGCGCATGATACAATGGGTTCTACGCGATTTACCGTTTGCCATTGTGTACATTGATGATGTGCTGGTGGGAACACCACCACCATCCGCAAAATCGAGCGAGGATATCCTCGTCACACACTTCCACCATGTTTGCGCGGTATTAACCGCTTTTCAAAAACATGTGCTTTTCGCGAAAGGCGCGAAAATGCATTTGTTTCGGATACTTATAAAATTTTGCGGTCACATCCTCAGCAATGGACAGCGGAAAGCCGCTCCGAGTAAACTCGAAGCCATTAAGAAATGGACCCCTGAGGTAATCAAAACGATTACTCACCTCAAAGGATTTTTGGGATTAGCCCAATACTACGCGATTTATATGAAGGACTTCGCGAAAATCGCGGTGCCCCTCACCAAACAGCTCAAAAACCGGGCTGTTGACAACACCAAAGTCATTTGGGATGACCAAATGCGCGAGGCCCTTGAGAAAATCAAGGTTTTGCTTTTGGAGAATGTTGTCCTCGAAATCGCGGACCCGTACAAACCATACGTGTTGGAAGTCGACAGCAGCGATTACGCTGTTGGCGGAGTTCTTAGCCAGCATAATGCGGCGAATGAGCTCCGACCTGTGGCTTTCTTCAGCAGAAAGTTACAGGGCGACGATGGAAAAGGTCAAGTCAAATGGAGTATACGCGAGAAGGAAACCTACGCAATCGTGCTTATACTCCAGAAATTCCGAAGCTGGGTAGCCAGCAGCCTCGTCCAGATCCTCGTCAAGACCGACCATGAGAGTCTCCAACACTGGTACACCGAGGATTTGAACAAGGCCATGTCATCGGTCGGAAGGCGATGCAGATGGCATGAGTTCTTGAGTCAATTCAACCTTGTGGTTATTTATACCCCTGGTCACACACAAAAAGTAGCGGATCCGCTCAGTCGGGCCCCTTGGTATTACCCTGGGAACCCGGATGAGGGAGACGCGACTTTTCATGGAAGTCAGGAAGCTGACGACTACGCACGTCGAAACGACGCTGCGGATAATCTTTTGGATTCTTTTCCCGTTTCACAACTATTCCTGGTCGCACCAGTGCGAGGAAGGCGCCGACGTGGAAGCACGTCCGGCCCCGGCGTATTACGCGCACGGAGTCCCCTTCCCCACTGTTCTTTCGCGAATGGGATTATAGTCGTGATCCGGTGTATGACACCATTGTCACCAGACTTCGTAATGGCGAAGTGCTGGACAATTACACTCTTTCACCTTTACGGTTGGTTTTTCGCAATGAATCGGGTTACAAATATTGTATCCCCCAGGACCTGGTTGATGATGTGATTTTGTGTTATCACAACCATGGTCACCCTGGGGCCCCCAAACTTCTTTCGTTGGTGGGCCGCAGGTACTGTACAACCCTGAGCGAGAAAGAGCTTTACTCACGCTGTTTGCGAATAGCGCAACGGTGTCAAATTTGTCAAGCGGTAAAACCCCGCAGAGGTACCCCCCCTGGTACGATGGACTTTTTCCCCGTACCCCCTGACATTTTTACATCCCTCTGCATGGATTTTCTGGAATTAGAACCGTGCAAAGGAACAGACGACAAAATTTACGATTACGTTTTTGTTGTCGTCTGCAGGCTGAGTGGGTACATTGTAGCCATTCCATGCCAGAAGTCAGGGTTGACTGCCCAAAGTTTGGCAACTATATTTTTGGAGAAATGCATTTGCTTAATGGGTTTACCGAATGAAATCGTGAGTGATCAAGACCATTTGATTTCTTCAAGGTTTTTCACCACTTTGTGCGGTTTACTCGGAATCGAGCAACATTTTTCCATTATATACCGACCCAAAGGCAATGGTAGAGCCGAGGCAGCCGTGAAATCCGTCGTGAATATGCTTCGCCTTTCACTGGCTGACTCGCGCAGCAACTGGATATCAGTTCTACCATGGTCTTTGTTTTATATCAATACCCTACCAGGGTTGGTTTTACCTCACTCCCCCTATAAATTAGTTTTCGGACGGGACCCTCCGGCCATAGGGGATGTCCCTTCGGAGAGACCCGCCCGAACGAGTGTCAGTTGCGAGACCTGGTTTGCGGAAGTAGAAAATCTACGTTCTGCAGTCCAGAAGCGCGTGACTGATATTCATGCAGCAAAACGGAAATCGTTTTTGCAGAATTTCAAGTCACCTGTTATAGTCCCGGTGACCGCGTGTGGGTACGGAATAGCCGTACTCGCATGCAGTCTTCCAAGCTGGACCCCCTCTGGCTCGGCCCCTGTGAAATCCTAGAAAGACTAGGTACCAGCGGGCGTTACAAGGTTGCATTACCGAATGGTGTTGAGGACGTTCATATGGACGACTTCAAACCATACCTGTCGCCACCGGATGGGAAACCCATCCCGTGTTTGCACTTCAAACCCCGTTCCAGATTACCTGAGACGGACGACTTTGTAGTCGATAAAATTATCGATCACAAAATCGACAAAGGTATGCACCTTTGGAAGGTCCGCTGGAAAGGGTATGGGCCCGAGGAGGACACTTGGGAGCCAGCAACCAGTTTTGTTGGGTATGTCCAGCAAGATTGGAAGCTGTGGAACAAGAACATAACATTGATGTTTCCATGACAAGTTTTTGAGAACGCATGGGAAACCCATGTTGTTTTCTCTTCTTTTTATCATTGATTCTTATCATTCTTTCTTTCCGCAGACTTTTTACCAAATAATACTCAAGCGGTTACCCTTACACTTACAACAACAACCCAACATCCCACCGTACCGACCCCGGGCGGTATCATGCTGCCCGGTGGAAGGGAGCCAGGCGGAGGACCGCCTTACCACCCCACCACTCACCCTCAACCTGACCAGTATGCGTACCGATACGGTACGCAGCCACCTGCACGGACTGCGGCTCAGGGAAACCCTGAAGCCAGCAGCAGTAGCAGGATGACCCAGATGCCCGCGGAAGCGCGGCCATCTCAGCCATCAGGCTCTCGTCGCCTCCCACCGTATGCGGGTGTGATGATCCACCGCACGGCGGAGACGATGAACCGGGTTATGCGTATGAGCGCAAACCCGGCACCAGACCAACTCACACAGGCATTGTGGGATGACCACTGCCGTAAAGTTTTGACCATCGCGAATACCCCTCCAGCCCTGTGGTGTATGTGCGCCCAGGCGACGATGACCGGTCTGGTGTATTACACCGACCCGGACGCGTCGGGATTCGCGGCAGACATTACCATGCGTGACCTGGGCGTGGAAGTCCCGCCACAGGTCGCAGGCAGGTACCACCAGTTGGCACTTACACTGCACATTTTCGTGCTCACTCCCCCGGATTACCCGAGGAAGAGACGGTGGAAGCACCTGTCCGGAGTGAACACCCACGTGTGAAAGAAAGTATTTTTCGATCCCCTGAGCGCATGCCCCGGCGGGATTATCCTGCGCAGGAGCCTGTGTCTCAGTATACCGTCTCTGGGGATTACCCCAGGAGGCGCCAATGCCACGGGATCAGTACGTATATCCACCTCAACCCCACCCAACCATACCTGACCCTATCCCACGACGTCCTGCGGAGGGAAATCCTCCCCCGACGTCTGACTCTGCCCGAAGCGCTCGTCCGCGGGAAGCCGCGGCAGCGCCTCGTGCGGCACCAGTTCCCCCGGCACGGGATGAACCCGTTAACCCGTGGACTGGTCGGCCGTTCGAGACTGAGGAGGACCGTCAACAGTATGAATATGCTGTGACGATCCAACGACAAATCGCACGTCGCCCCCCTGTTTCCGCTGGCCAGGGATACCCTGCCCGGGCGGAAATGACACGGGAAGAGCGCCAGCAGTATGATGCTGCTGTGTCGGCTCTCACAGGAGTCCCAGCTCCATCACGGTCAAGTCAACCAGCGCGACAGCGGGACGTGGCTGTGGCGGAAGCGCCACCAGCACGACCCACAAGCTCTGCCGCCGGCAAGCGTGACCGCGGCCCGGAAAATCTGACGCCGCAGCCACAACGCCGCTCGCCGAGGTCGGAAAATCCGCCCGCGGCGATGCACGTCGACGCTGAGGAGGAAGCTCCGCCAGCGCCCGACGTGACGGCAGAACGGGCACGTCGGGAAACCCGACCATCCCCAGTCGCACCGGTTTACTCGAATCGTGGTGATGCTGAGCAGGAATTTGCTCGAACACCAAGCACGGAATCCGTGACTTATCCTGTGTATACAGAAGAAGACCCAGAATACTGGGAATATTGGGACCCATATCGGGCGACATAGAATGGCTGTCCAACACGAAGGGCAAGGGTAAAGGAAAAGGCAAGGGTAAGGGTAAAGGTAAAGGCCAGGAGAAAGGTGGGAAAGCCCCATCTGGAAAGGCGGAAAACCCGCTGGACCACTCCAGGCAAAGGCGGAAAATCTGCCGGACCCCCAGCAGGAAAAGGCGGAAAAGCCGCCGAACCTTCGAAAACGAAGGATTACGACGTGACCAGTGTTCGATTACTGGATGAATCTGGCCGAAAATCGACCAGGATCTCGAAAAGTACACGCGTGCTGGCAACGTGATCCACCGACCACCGGAAGCGGTGCTCGAAGTGGTGCAGGATCGTATGCACGATCACTGCAAACGATTTCTACAGTACCGAACTTCATGCGTTTGAGGGATACCCTCATTCGATGAAATGTCCTGGACCAGATGTCTGGTTTCTGGGAACTCTGGTTCTGGTTGGGATACCCTGCCAGAACTTTGGCATTTTACCGACCGAAACGGTCTGACATACATCGATTGTTTGAACACATGTGAAGACGATGAAACATTCGTAGCACAGTTGAAGGAAATCTTCAACCACATGTATTCCGTCAGCGCACTGGGAATCCAGTGGAAATATTACCCCCTGCCGGAGAAACTCCAGGCGCAGGCTGCGGTAATGTTCACAAACAACCTCCAAGTATTCTTGGACAGCATGTATGGCATGCTGTTCAAGGTACTGGACGTGGACCTCGCCTACCCTCAGCGATACAAACTGGAATGCCAGTTTTGCAAGGAAGTCCACATTGTTGACTTCTGGGGTTTCGGGAGCGCGGAAAACCGCCTCCGACTGCCGAGAATGCCGGCAGCCCACCGACCAGGAGATTCCTCCTGCATCAGTGCCGGAAACCCCAGATCGGAACGCAAGACCGAAGGTGCTGAAACAGCACCGGCAGAAAATATTTCTGCTCCAACAATACTGGCACAGGGCGTGGATTACCTACGTCCTGGAAGTATATATATATTTCCTGGAACAGATGACCACCGATGTGGATATCCACAGGAAGTGGATACCTCGGGGATACACCGAGGTAGATGCCAGACCGTATGATCCAGACCGACGCAGGATAAACCTGCGGCCGGACTGGACGGGCAGAAATCGGCCTCCGGGAACACCTGCAGACCAGTTCGGGAAATCCTGGACTGGCAGGAGTTCGAAGTGTTCTTCGCTCCCCGCGAGCTAAGCCAACCTCGCTACGCAGTACCACTGCCAGCTTTCCTGGAAGAAACAGGAGAGTATGGTATGGGTGAGGCCCGTCGATCGCAGTGGGAAGACCTCTGCCTGATCAACGAGGATGAGCCTCAACCTCCACCCGGAAGCTGGGTGCGAGCGTCGTGGCCACCTCCATACCCCAACTCTGACAGGAGTGAAAGTATTAGCTTTTTCCGCCTGTCAAATGCCAAGGGTGCTACAGAAGCAGGGAAGACCCGCGTTCTGCAGCCAACTACACACAGAGGAGTCCCCTCCGGAAGCGGAGGAGACAGGAGAAGCGGTCCCAATGGCCGAGGATGAACCTCAGCCTGCGGAACCCCGGCACGGGAAACCCGTAGCCCGTCGGTCGTGATGCTGGACACTGTGGCGGAAACCGCCCAGCGCCCAGGATCACCGAGAGGTGAAATGACGCCTGTCCCACTGTCACCATCCTCACTGGGTACGCCTGGCGGACCGACCCCTCCGCGGGAAAACCCGCCGGAGACGGTAACCCCTACGCCTGAGGTATTACGCCTCAAGCTTCCTGTCCCCGGGGAAATCCCGACGACAGAGGAGCCAGTGGAGGAGCCCACTTCAGGGAAGGACCTGAACGGCGCCCCTCACTGGGCGGACGTGTACTCGGTGGTTTGCGATCACTGATCGCAGTTGTCACCCACGTGGCACTGCGGCCAGTTCTTCCACTGCTGTGGCGGAAACGGCCCAGCCAGCGGACGAAACAACTGAAGCTGCAGCCATGGAGGAGGATGAACCTCCCCCAATGGCCGCGCCACCGCCGGTGTCGGAAACGACACGGACGGAGGGCGAACCAACGGCAATGTCAGTGGTGACAACGCTACCCGTGCCAGTGCAGGATGAACCTGCATTAGCACCGGTAGCGGATCAGAGGCACGGGATGAGCCCGTACCTCCACACAGCGGTCACTGCACCGAAGCGTGCGGGCACACGGACACCGGCACCTGAAAAACAGGCTGCACGGACATCCATGCCCCCACCACAGACTCCGCCAACGCGAAGTGCAGCGGCGACGCCCACACCCACACCATCCCCACGGCTGCTCCTGGGAAACCCACGAGCGCAGCGAAGGAACGCGTAGGGCGACCCTCAGCTCGGGAAACCCCTGCTGAAGGTCAACGACGCTCGGTGTCGGGGAAAAGACCCCCGGCCCAGCCGTCACCACGCACCTGGTCAAGCAAGCGTGACGCCGAACGGCGACCCTCGGATGCTCCGGAAAGCGGAAGTCCGAAGGCCCCGGCCAAATCAAAGCCCGGTGCCGCGCCTTGCAAACCCTCACCTAAGACAGGTGATCAGCCCCCACCGAAAGGCGGTGGTGGTGCTGGAGGCCAGGGTGCATCTTCTTCTCGAGGATTAGCCTCGGGAGGAGGATTCACACAGGTCACATCATCCGGCTATGGGAAAACCTCACAGCCGAAACCACCTACGAAGGGGCAGGGAAAATCCCGCGCCTCTACGACTACGACACCTTCGGAAGGCGAAGTTGTCATCGACTGGAATGCGATGACTCAGGATGATCCTGAGACTCATGACCTGAAAAACAGGTACATGATGATCGAACACAAGCTGCGAACAGACCAATGCCTCAATCGGTGGATTGAACCACTGTTCTGTCAAGGACGGAAATGGTCCTTTGACCAGAATGTCACCTGGAATTATTACAATTCCAGATCACCACGTGTTTTGGCCCAATACTTTGGCGAGGAATTCCTCGTCGACAGAACATCGGAAAACCGATTTGTGTGGCTCTGCACTGTTTGCCACAGGATGTACAACAGTGCCCTGACTTGGGATTACCCCTCGTCCATGTGTGCAACCCTGTGGAGCGGAAATCGTTCCACAAGGATATGTACATACCCAACTGTGCCGCCTTGGTATGCGCCAAGTGCGTGGACAGTTGGACCCACAAGCACAATTTTAGCTACACGGACGAGATGGTACGAATGTACCAGTACTCTGCGTCAACTGCCTGCGAGGTACCTTCTGGCACACTGCGGAAGGCGCAGTTCGCACAATCGTGCCGAGTGCCGAGAAGCCACTGGAGGAATACTCCACCTTGAACAAAAAGTTCAAGGACTTCTTCAAGTATGCCAACCTCAAGCTCGACGACTACCGCCACACGGGAATGGCCCGTGGGTGGCAGATCGACAGTGGGGCGATACGCCTCGCTGCTGAGGAAGCAGGGGTAAGATTACCTTACCTCTGGGAGACAGCGGACAGGGAAAAGATACTTTTCCGCCTGTTCACAACCCAGGACCGAAACGGTCGCTGGTGCCTACCACAATGGCCACCCGAAAAACACGGGATGACCTGGAAGGACTGGCTAGGGGCCGTATTGCGACCCCATACAGTCCGGGCGGAATGCGCCTATCACGTTCCCATCGACTTCCACCCGGGGAATGCCCCGCAGGTGTCAGCCAATCACCCTCGGAGAAACTACTTCATCTGGCCAGCGACTTTGCCCAGGAAATTCTGGGAGAAGCTGCAGTGGTTTCTCGCGGAAAGAGCGAGTGCCACCAAGCAGACAGTACCCGAAGGATGGGTTCGGGACTGGATCGCACCTGATTTCGACTACGACTCGCCAGAAACCTGGCTTGTCGACAGGCCACAGCCACCACAATTCCAGATGGTCCTTGTGGAAGATCCCTTGGACTCCCGCCATGACTATTGGCGGCTGGAGCGGATGTAATGCCGAAACGGCATTACCAAGCCCATGTAAGGTAAGCGCCTTCATGGAGCTCATACACTATATATATACACTGGAAGCGGAAATCGCTAAACAGCCCTGGGATGAACCTGGGTCTGTGTCCCTCAGCGCTCTGGATGGAAGCATCCAAGAGCCCCCCCCCCCCCAACCCATTATACCAGTGACCATGCGGACGGAAACCGTCTGCGGGAGGTAATCGCCTCTTATTGCGTCGTGAAGGAGCTACTGCTGTGAAGACCTTGGCAGCCGGGAAACCTGGCAAGCCGCTAAGTGACGCACAGCACACAGCGCGCACGCCGTAATAATAGGCCAACTTGTCACTTTTCGGCCCTAAGGCCCTTAAGGCTGCCAGACAGCAAAAATTCTGTTCTGGCCTAAGCCAGCCCCCCTCTCCTCCCTACTTTCCCCCCACCCCCGCAAAGCTGTCGCCGGCAGTCGGTTTTGTAAGTAGGCTTTTGTTTCCTAGTGCGGATATGACCGCCTAGGAGCCTTATCCGGGTATGACCAGGATAAGAGCCTGCCCCCCCCTTCCACACCTCTCCCTTGGGTTTTCAGCGAATCGCTTGACCAACCCCGCGTGCCTTTGGCACACCCAAACTGGGTGGATGGGACACTTTGTCAGGAAACCTGCCAAGCCCCGTTTCCCACAGTGGGCTTTTTCACACCCCACCTAAGCCGAAACGGCTAATAGGTAACCGCGAAACGCGGCTAACCTTTTGCGCGTTTTTGGGCTTTGGGTGGATGCCACTGTGCGGAAAGGAGAGACACCGAATGGAGAAGTGAACCCCACCTGGGGCAGCGTCAGATATCCTGACTGGACTGGGAAACCCTGGTCCATGAAGGAAATCGGGCGTAGCCCTGGGAGGGGGATGTGTACCAGGCACGTCCCAGCTCTGTAGGATATCTGCAGAGTGGGTTCTGTGACGGTCGCACCACTGTGGAAACCCACAGCTGGTAAGATCGTGGCAGACCCTTCTGGGATCTGCCCCTGGACACGTCAGCACTTTTCTCTCCTTCCCCCACAGGTGGTATTCTTTACTCTCACAATCTCCAAGTTTCACCATTGGTTTTGTCAGAGGGAAAAACCCTCAGAACAATCAACTTTGATCTCAGAAGAAAAGAAACTTCTGAATCTTTGCTTTGTGCTTTGCTTCTTGGGGAATTGGGAAGAAAAGGGGAAAACCACTTTTCGTTACTCCAAAGACTTTTCCCTACCATAAGTAGGCTGCGCACCAAGGCGAAAGCGAAAGGCTTTTACAGAAAGTTCCAAAAAGGGGAAAAGGGAAAGCTTTGGACGTACCCGTACCTCTGCCCAAGCGCTCGTTTTGGAGCGTCGCGGCCAAAGGCTCGGCCGAAAGTGACCGAAAAATGACGA
>CAAHFI011347909.1:0-10322 GCA_900893395.1 Euglena gracilis
AACAGCCTGCCTGGAATTCCCAGGTCTGCCCCCCCACCTGATGTCTTAGAAAGGGCCTTAGGGCCTGGCTCACTGGGATGTGGAAGTAAGCATCCTTCAGGTCTATTTTTGCTGCCCAGTGGCCTTTTTATAACACTGGAAAATGTGCTGGATGTGATCCAGCTTGAAAGGTTTCACTTGGAATCGTTGATTTATTTCCTGCATCGCTTATTAATCTCCATTTTGTCTGCTCCCCTTCTGGTTTCAAAATCAGAAACCAGGGGATTAGGTGCTGGGTGGTTGAATCCCTCACCCTCTTTACGGATCCAGATTTTTCGTAATCCAGCAGTATTTTTTCTGCTTGGTGCAGGTTCAAATTTGCCCTGGATTTTTGGGTGGGTGACAATTTTGGTGGTTTTACCCAAGGGGGTTGAATGCCATCCCTGATTAGTTGACATGTTGTTGGGGGGCATTTTTTGTCCACCATTTCAGGCTTTTTGCAGCCTTTGATGGAGCTGGGTGTCTCCCATTTTTCCTCCATGCAATTGATTTCTTGGATCAGATGATTGTGGGGGGCTGGGCTGGAGATGTTGGACCTTTTTAGGCTTTTTTGCAGCCTTTGATGGAGGGGGGTGTCTCCCCTTATTTCCTCCACTGAATTTATTTTCTGGATAAGATGATTCTGGGGGACTGGGTTGGGGGTGTTGGACATTGCACCCCTAGGTCCCCTCGGGCTTGGGCCCTTGGAAAAAGAAATTTTTTTCTGGGGGATGTGCATGCACTCTCTCCCTCTCTGCTCATCTCTCTGGATGATCTTGTTGTTGGGAGACATACCATAGGGCTTAAGGCCCCTGTTTGGCCTATCTGGTCTTCTCCATGTGATGTGGTTGGTTGACATACCAGAGGGGGGCCTCTGTGGGTCCCCCCTTGATTGATTGATCGGGAATTGAGAAATAAATGTAGGAGGGGTTCCTTCCCCTCCCTCCAAAAGGGCCACTGTGGGTCCCTTTTCCTCCTGAGGCTGTGTCATTAAAGGGGCCACTGTGGGTCCCCTTTCCCCCTTTTTTGGCAGAGGGCCTCTGTGGGTCCCTCGGGTGATTTCTCCAGCAGCTGTCTTAGCTTCTTGTGGACAGTGTGGGTCCCCCTGCTGGTTGGGCATGATGCCCCTTAGCTTCTTGGTGTCCACTGTGGTCCACCCTGCTGGTCTCCAAGGTCTCCATGTGTAAATTTTTTTCCATAATTCTTCTGTAGGTCTTCCAGGCCTTGATTTGGCCTCCAACCCCACTTCAAATCTGGGGGGGCTGCTGTGGCCCCCCTTTTCCCCTTGAGAGGGGCTGTTGTGATGGATGAATTGGGGGGTTGGACAGACCTTTTCTGCCCCTTCCTGAGGGATTTGCTTGTAAAACTGGCCCCCATGGCCCCTGTAGTGTTGTCCTCCTTGGCCTTGATTCCATCTCCCCTTCCTTTGGCCAATTGTTGCATAGGTGACTGGGCGGCTTTGGGGGAGATGCCCCACGTGTGTGTGCTGTGTTGTTCAATTTGTGGAGCATTTGGGCCCCCTGGCCCATCCTTTGCCCATCAAGTGCTGGGGCAGATTTTTGCCTTCTGGGCCTTCTGGCCACAGTGGTCCAAGGACCGTGGCCGTCACGGGAGGGGTTGGGCTGGGATGGGAATTTCTGGTGTGGGGGTCTGGGGGGGGAAACGGCCACGTTCGCCGCGTGTCGACCGCATCTCCAAGTTCTCCTGCTTCTGCGGCAACTGCTCCAGGACGTCCGTGGCCATGTAATCCCAATTTCTTCTCCACTGCATTGCTCATTGAAGTCAAAATTGAAAATTGATAATTGAATTCTCAATTGCTATTCGTCTGGATCGTGTCCTTCTGGATATTGAATTGATATTGACTTCTTTTCTCGGTTCTTCTTCGTTCGTGAACTCTTTTCCTTTCTTCTGGTGTCGAAGGGCAAGTTAGGAATCAGCCAATCCAGCGAAAAAAGGCACTAAGCAGGACCTCCTAACCCAGCGCAGCGAACAATCACACAACAAACCGCCGGCGAGCAAGGCATGGCCTCACAATGGCAACGTGCGAGCCCGAGTGTCAATTTCGGCCCCCTCAGTTTCGAGGTAGGAGGGGGGTCCGACCCACCCCCCCCCCTCCGTGTCGGGAGGGGGGGTCCGACCCACCCCCCCCCCTCAAGGCTTCCCATCCATCCCTGCTCACCCCCCCCTCCTGGCCCGCAGGGGTCCGGACCACCCTTCCCACGTGTCCTTATATCGAACCCTGGATCCTGCTCTGTGTGCCGGCTGTTTGTGTTTGCATTCTTTTTGGCGGGGTGCTTCCTACTGCTTTTTGAGTCCGGAGTTGGCGGTATTAACGTCCTTCGACAAAATCAGATGGTAGCGTGCGCAGAGAAATTGACAACCGAGGATGAAACTATATTCAACAATTCGTGGAGAGAACTATTATTCAACGAGGAAAATGTGGCGAAACTCTTGGCAGAATCCTCCCCGGAATCCCTTGGTCGCCGTCATCGCGGCCGGGTAAAACTGGCTGGGAGGTGGATGGCACACGACGAAATGTGCACAGAAGGTCCACGAGCTGACACAGGTCGCGATGGTCTCCAGCCAAGTCGAAGAGTACAGGAAAATTGTCCTTGGCTCTGTGGCGCTAGCAGGAAGTGTGGAGTACCACTGATCAACTTGGGACAGACAGAAGCGGACGTGGCTGAGCGTTTGCGTTTCAAATTGGCTGAGTGTTGGCTGGAAAAGATTTCGAAGAAAGACAAGGGGATGACGCAGAGAGCGGAGCGGTCCGCGATGGAGGAGGACGCCGGAGAAGACGAGGAAGACAACGACACCGACGAGGCGGATGAACGGCTCCCCTTGCAGGAGTTACTGGCGCCCCTGGCGCCAGAGCTGGCAACGTGCCTTCGGCAAGCCGAGAAAGGAGATCGACTAACGTGGAAAATGGTGTTGGGGGAGCCACCAAGGTATCAGGGATAAAAGTAAGAGCGGAAGATAATAATCATGGGTCAGACGGAAAGGGGGGCCTGGGACAAGCAGCTGAAAGCACTACAGCAAAAAATGCTGCACCTGGAGAGAATGGTGGCATCCCTGTATTGCAGTGTGGATATAGATTATCCAAATATTGGCACAACAACTGTTTTGCTGTAGCAGAGCTGGAACGTACGCTGCTGAAGGAGAGAAAGAAGTGCAGCATTCCTGGGGCAGTCCCAAGTACAAGCAACGGGCTCTTCTCCAAGGAAGCATTTTGCATTCAAAAGGAGAAAACGGAAGCAAATTTTATTGTTATCCCCCCACGGGCTTTTCGGGAGGAAAGCATAAGTAGAAAAGGCGGGGTGGGACGTACACTTGGTAGCAGAATAGGTTTAAACGGTCGAACGACCAAAGAAAAACTCAGAAAAAGGCGCCTAAGCACGGGCGAGGTGTCTCAGGGGCACAAGTGGCTACAGCTGCATCACAACGCACTGAGCCCCACCTTTGCTTATTTTTTGCGTCTTTTCACACAAATTTTTACAATTTTTACAATTTTTGCGATTTTTCACAAAAAATTTCCCAATTTTCATCAGAAATGCAAGGTGCACATGCACACACTGGAAACGCACCTATTAACTATGCGTTGTTAATAGGTTCGCTTCGGGGACTACTAATGCAGATGAAGACGCTACGGCGACAGGAAATTTTTCCTTACAAGGGGCGGATGCCCAAGTCGCTTTAGCGACAGAAAATTTTTATCCACAAGGGCGGATGCACGAGCCGCTTCTGCGGTGGAAAATTTTTCTATACAAGGGCGGACGCCCAGGCCGCTTCGGAGGTACCCCCCCCCCCACAACTGGGTTTTCGAACCCAAACCGCATTAGCGGTGCCCCCCCTACACCAAGCCGCTTCTGCGGTGCACCCCCCCCCTCCAAGGGTCTTCGGACCCAAGCCGCTTCGGCGGTACCCCCCCTCCAAGGGTCTTCGGACCAAGCCGCTTCGGCGGTACCCCCCCCTCCAAGGGTCTTCGGACCCAAGCCGCTTCGGCGGTGCCACCCCCCCCTCCAAGGGTCTTCGGATCCAAGCCGCTTCGGCGGTGCCCCCCCTACAAGGGTCTACGGACCCAACCCGCATTCGCGGACCCACCGTTAAAACAGCCGCATTTGCGGTGCAACATACCCTACAATGGATCTACGGACCCCCTCCGCTTCTGCGGAGTCTGACTCACAAGTGGGCAGAATGCCCCGAACGGGACTGGCAATTAGTGCTTTTTGGCACCCAATTGCCTACAGAGCCCCCCTTACGAGGACGGGTTGGAAACACTTGTTTTTTCCAACCCCCCGGCCCTACCACCGGTAAGCCCCATTCGGGATTACCCCCCTGCACAACTGGGAGAAATCCCAGAACTACCTTGGTCCGCTGAAATGCGGTTGGTGGTCCCGGACACTGCCGGTGTCATTGTTCCCATGGACAATGACCCCGAGGAAGACCGGGATTCGTTCTCCAGTAATACCGTTGAGAGCGTAGTCGCAAATTTACCGGAGAACCACCAACTACAACAGCAATTTCGACACATCGAAGAATGTGTCCAAAATTGCGCTAAAACACTGAACCAAGTCCCACAATTTGATGAAGACAGTCACAAGGCCGTTTTCGGTAAGCTGGACTTCCTTTGGCAATATATTGTCGACTGTCGGGGGGCGTCCGACAGTCAAAAATGGCAGGGCGGAAGCTTTTGAAAACACGGAATTTTTCATTCCGCGCAGAACGCGCGATCTATAGGAAAAGCCTAATTTGAGGTTCCAATTCAGCACAATTTGCTTCCGCAGACTTTTGTGGGTTTCTTTGTTGCATACAATTGAGAATTGAAGTCCTCAAGAATTATTTCATTGAAGAATTGTCATTTTTGAGAATTTCAAGTTCAAAGGTCAGGTCCCACCTTTCCTCATTCACGGTGTGTCATTGTTGCTTTTGACCACCATTTCAGTGAACAAAACACCACCCTTACCCATTCTCAATGTTTTGCATGCCGGAAGAAAGGGGGAGTGAAATGGCCTCATGGGGATCAAAGTTTGGAGAAGCATTTTCATTGGAGCGGAATTTTGATTTTGTACAAGATTTCCACGAAAAAGCTAATTCGATCCTACGCACCCCCCTCTGGTCGGGGGGTATACCAGTGGGCGAAACGGGGGGTGGCCTGAGCCCTCCACCACCCGGAAAAACACTGGGCCCTGGCCAGGGAACGGCAGCCCCAGGGGTGGGTGACGGGCAGGAGTCAGCCGGCCAGGGGGCTGGGGTTTTCTGTCCGACACCCGCAGGGGGGGCGCCCGGGGTAGACATGGTACGCAGAGGAGTTTTTGCCAACCCTGTTGACAAAAAAATTTTCAGCCCAGAAAATACGGACAATTTTGATGGCACAGCCAGCAGTAATCTTGCTGAAGATTTAAACATGATTACAGAGACAGGTTCTGCTGGTCATACCAACAGAATCTGTGGAAATGTTGGAAGTTGCAGCCCTCGCTAAACATGGTTAGCAAAGGCAGCTTCAACTCTGTTGGTGAAGAATTTTCGAAATCGGCAAACCTGAATTCTTCTGAATCTGTGGAAATCAGCAATTTTCAATCACAGTCTGGTTCTGATACGTGTTCAGAAATTTCAAACTCAGACTTTTCAGGTGGGAACCCAGAAAATGTGTTTGGATTAACATGATAACGGCCAGTCCCCATGAATCACAGGGGGGGGATGAAAATCAGTTGGTGCAATGGACGGGTTCACCCCCCCAGTATCAAAGCGACAGTGAAATTGACAGTGACAGGGGGTCGGGACTCAGCCAGTTTGAAGAAACAGAACAACTTTTGGTGGCTGCAGGTTGGATACCCCCAGGTTTCAGATTTTGGTCCAAATCAGTTTCCAAATTTTGGAGCCGAAATACCCCAGATTGAGGGGTAACTCCAATTTTATTGTTGGAAGACAGGGGGACAGCCAGCCACAGCGAAATAACTGTCGATGGACAGACATTTTTTTCGGAATCGACCAGAATGTATTCTGAATCAAAATTTTCTGGGGTGCAATCTGCAAATCTGGGTTGTGCATCATCATCGGGGGTGTTAAATCTGGCAGCATCAAAAACCCAGGTGGAGGAGGACGAAGAAATGGAACCCCAGCCACCTGATTTAGGAGTTCAGGTGGGGGGGGCTGACTTTCAGATTGGGACGCATGGGATAATTGGGCCCAGGGGGTGGACTGCCAATTAGCTGAGCTGAACCGAAGTTTAACTACTGGGAAAGTATTATACCCCCCCAGGTGGTTGTGGAAAATCGGCTGGAAATTTTGAGCGAGAATTGGGTGAAAAAAATTCTCGAGCAAAGCTGAACTTTTACATTTATTCAGGAAAATGTGGAACGGCGAAATACTGAAATTTGCAGCCAGTTTGAACAGCAAAAACAGAAAACTCAGGAGGAAATTCAGCAGTCAGTCAGCCATTTTTTTCACAGTGCCAGCAAGGGGGGAATGCGGTGGAAAATATTGCCAACTGCCACAAACAACTTTTGTCAATCGAAGTTGAAAGACAGGTTGAAGGAAAATCCCAGATTTTTGAGAAATCTGTGAAAGATTACTTGGATGGGCAGTTGAGCGAAATTTTGAAAAGGGAAAAGGAAATTGAAGCCAGATTTTCAGGTCTTTTTGACCAAGTTGGGATTTGTTCTCGGGCTGTGGGAGAAACAAATTGGAGTTGCAAAAAGAAATTTCTGCGCTTCAGAATGCAAACCGTGAGCTGTGCTCTGGGGTGAATCGACGATTCACTGAAATTGCTGCTGGGCTGAAAACTGTTGGGGAGGAGTCTAAGACAAATTTTGGAACACTAATAAGTGAAATGCAGCAGCGATTTCAGACAGTGAATCAGGAGAGCAAAGCTCTGGGGGACAGATTAACTGGGATCGAGAAATTTCTGGGCAGCCAGGAGGTGCCTTGGGACAAGTTGTTGAAATGATGGGGAAAACAGAAGAAACGATACAAATTCAGGTTCGGAGGGAAATGGCAGCTCAGGTCAGAAAAATGATGGAAATCATGATGACCCAAATGATGGAGGAAAAAATGAGACAAGTGCAAAAAGAAGAACATTTTGACAAGCTGCGAAATGACATGGAAAATTGTATGAAACAGCAGTTTTGTGCGATTTTGGGCAAAATTCAAACAGATTTTTCAAAGGAAAAAAGCCATAGGGAGGTTGTCCAAAATCTGTGCAACAATTTTGAGGCACGGTTGAAGGCCATTGAAGGGAGGGTGCAACAAGTTTTGACTGAAACGGTTCAGCCCAAGGCATCTACGGTGACACAGCCCAAGCCAGTTTTTAAGCGAATTCTGGTTTTGTTGGAATTAAGGGAGTGAAGCCGGTTCAGCCAATTGAAATCTGGGATCTTAATCTGGGATTGGAAGGGGGCCCAGATTTAGGGGATGGATCATTATGGTGGGCCAGGTGAGTATCAATGCCATAGGGGGGGCATCTGAACGGTCACCAATGATGACTGTTGCGTCTGCAGCTACACAACACATTTTGCGAAATGTTGTGTCCCAAAATTTTCAGGTCATTCAAGTGATTGGCTAAACTTCAAGGTGAGTGGGGAGATTTATTCGAAAATTCAATCAAGTTTCAGAAGCGATAAATTGGGCCTCCTGAACTTTGTTTGGATGATTTGGGGAAAAAACAGCTGAATTTGCATTTGGATGAAATGGGGGAGGCACTAACTTTCAATGAAGTGTGGGCCAAGTTGGATGCCTGGCACTCGAGAAATGAAGAGTTTGGGCCAGAAAAAATTTCGGGATCTACGTTATGCCATCAAGGGAGGGTTACAAGTCGTGATTGGGAAAATTTCAAGGTTGACTTCAAGTTGTGTCGACAAAAATCAAGGATGCCAGTGAGGGGGAGGTGAAAAGATTACTCATCGAAAAAATGCCTCCTTTTATTGTGCATTGGATTACTGATGAGGAAGAACGGATCAAAACCAGCCAACCAACCGTTCGAATGAACTATCCACAGCCAACCTCCACAGCCATTATGGAAAATTTTGTGATGATTTTCGCTGGGAAGAAACCCACAAGAGTCACAAAATTGAGTGAGACGGAATTTGAAATTGTGTTGCCTGATGTGCAAAGTTGTGAAACACTCAAAAGTTACAATGGGAAAGAATTTAATGATTCCAATGTTTTGGTTCGGGTTCGAGAAAATGAACCAAATTTGAGTGTTGAAGACATTTTCCGTCTCGTGACTTCAAAATTGGCACTCAGAGATCGGCAAGACTTAATGCTAAACCCCAATCACAGCCAAACCTCATACAGACGTTCTCGATCGGTGGGGGGGAGAACAAAGGGGGGAAATCCAACAGTCGGGAGGGTTCACCCTCAAAGAACGTTCTTTTTCTGGAAAGCAGGTGGCATCTCCACACTTCTACACCCAAGTCCACAGGTTCTGACTTGCCCAATGCTTCAAATGGTTCTGTTCCCATTTCCACTGAAAGCCACACCAAAATGTTGCACAAAATGCAGAATTCCAAAATCTGTGCCAAATACCAATGGTGGAGTTTGGGTTCAAGCACCACCAAATCGTCTCCTTGGCCAACTTGGCAACCCAAAATCAAAACCAAAACTCTTGGAAAGGCCAAAGTTTCAAGGGTGCTCAAAATTATCAAGGCCAAGGACGATATGGGGGAAGGGGGTCCAGCCAATCGAATGGAAATTGGAATCAACAATCTTCCCAAAAAGGAAAGGGCAAAGGCAAAGGCCAAGGGAAAGATTCTTCCAAAGGCAACGGTTGGAAGGGAGGGGGGTACAATGCAAACCGAAATGTTGCACCCCCAGTCCGTCTTTAGGGACGCCGGGGTCATGTTTTTGAGGGGTTTACATCCTCGGGCATCAAAAACCCCCACAATATTTTGCATAACCCAACCACATCTCCATGTGGAGAATGTTACCATGTTGGAGAATGTGTATCTATCTTCCAGTCCCTCTATCTCAGGTTCAAAGTCAACCAATCAAGAGTTTGCAATGCCGAGACAGGCAATGGTGCAACTGAAGACAATTCAATGAATTCATCATCAACAATTGACTCAAGAAGGCAAGTGGCCTCGAGCCAATGGCAGCCCGTGTCGAGGAAGGGCAAGCCGGGCAAACCGTGGACTCGACCCAAACCGTGGACCAGGTGTGCAAGCCAGGAGAGTGCACGGCCCAGTTTCAACAATTATTATGGTTGTTTGAGTGGAAGAGGATCCATCAAAGGTGTGGGAAGCAGGAGAATTCCCAAGGCGTTGGATTTGTTTTCGGGAAAAGGATCTGTGGGGAGGTGTTTGGAGGAAAACGGATACCAGGTGGTATCTTTGGATGTCAACCCAAAATTTCACCCAACCCATGTAACGGATATTTTGGAGTGGGATTATCGCAAATACCCCCAGGGATATTTTGAAGTTATTGCGGCCGGTGTGCCATGCACGGAGTATAGCCTTGCAAAAACGATAGGGGGTAGGGACATGCAAACGGCAGATCGCCTTGTCGAAAAAACTTTGGAGATCGTGGAATATTTTCAACCCAAATTGTGGTGGATTGAAAATCCCCGTACGGGATATTTACCCAAACGGCAATGTGTTCGAAATTTGAATTTCATTGATGTTGATTATTGCCAATTCTGATTGGGGATACCAAAAACCAACCCGTATTTGGGGGAGTGAGAATCTCTTAAGTTTGAAGGACAAATTTGTGATGGAAAAACCTGCCCCAACATGGTGTTGAAGGAGGGGGCAGGTGGGCACACAAGGAGCAATTGGGTGGGAGGCATATGCACACGAGCACACATCAAAAATGGAGAATGCCTCAAAATTTGATTGAATATCTTCTTTCGGCCCTTGATTTTAAGGAGGAGAAATTTTCCTTCAAAAGGGAGGACTATGCGTGAGAAACTCCTTTGTGAAATTGATTGAGGAGAAATTTCAAAGGAGAGCCGAAATGGATTGTTTTGCTTCAATCAAAAATTCTCAATGTGCTTCTTTTTTGACGAAGGAGGAAAAATGCCTTGAGCGTTGATTGGGGGAAGGGGGGCACGGTGTGGTTGAATCCCCCATGGTCGTTATGGCATAAGGTGGCAAAAAAGTTGCAAAAAACCCCGTGTGATGCAATTTGCATTGTTCCCGATTGGCAAAGGGGATGGGTGAGAGAACTTGTGCGAAAGGCGACACAAAAATTGTATTTTCAGCCTGGAACAAGCTTTTCGAAGTGGATGGGAAACCCATGGGAGGTGTGAAGTGGGGAGTTTGGGCCTTGTTGATAGAGGGTATAAGCCCCCCACTAAGCACTAACACGTC
>CAAHFI011349592.1:0-12285 GCA_900893395.1 Euglena gracilis
AATGCTGGTTGCATCCCCCGTCGTGACCGTGACCAGACAGCTCTATTTGGAGCGTAATCGTGAGTTCCACCACGATGGAACCCTGTATGCCTATGAGGGCAACGTCATTCTCGGTCCGATACTGGACGGTCTGCCGGGATTCTGGCACGTTTGGTTCTGGGCGGGTGCTACTGTGACCGCAACCTGTTTTTCCTGGACGTGATGCGCTGGTGCCCGTTTTTGAGGCCGTACCGCGGCAGCACCAAGACACCCCTGATCCCTGGACTGGAGCATATTTTTGAAGAGCAGGAGGGCATTCTGGGGCTGGCCGAGCTGCGCATGCTGCTGCGCTACTATGGGCGAAGTGAGGGGATGTTGTTGCAGAGCCAGCTGCGTTTGCAAAAGGTGCCACCGGTGCCCGACTGTGACCTGGAACTTGGGGTGACGGGCGACTACTGGGAGAAACTGGAGGGCCAGCTGTTCCCCGTGCCGCGGATGCTGCGTGTGGCGTGCCACGAACAGGCCGCCCTGGGACGAACCTTCCTGTACGAGCAGCTTTTGGAGGGAGAAGATCCGTACTGGGGCAGTCACCATGAAGTGACGGATGCCATGGCCATGGAAGATGCGGCCCTGAAGCTGCAGAAATGTGAAGACCCCCCGGGTACTTTGCGCGGCAAGAGTGCAAGCCCAGTGGTTTTGCCGTGGTGAACTCCCTGGGGCTGGACGGGCACCCCGTGCTGATGCACATTGCCAAGAGCAACAAAGAGGGACGTGACCCGTACGACCCCCTGGACGACGATGAAGAGGAGCTGGGGTACCGAGCCTGTCGCTGGGCCAAGGCGGCCATTGCCAACGGCCCTCTGGTGAACCAGACGTACCCCCTGGCCCTGTGCCTGCACAAGACGCAGCTGCGGGGCAAGACACTAGAGAACGGGATGGCGTTCCTGCAGACTCTGTTCCTGAGTTCGCGGAGCTATACCCCCCCTGCGGGGTCGGCTGAAATCATGCTGGACCGTTCCCATGGGGTGGTGTACCTGGACGACATCCGGTACGACCATGTGAAGGGCGACTTTGTGAACTGGGCCCTGCACAGTATGGCGTACCTGAACTGTGTGTACGTGTACCTGTGGCGGGATGCGTGTCGGGTGTGGCTGACGGCCATGGCGCGGTCCCTGATGAGGCTGGCCACCGAGATCATGCACGACCTGCCCATGCCCCACTTTGTGCGCCGATGGCGGTACATTGTGCACATGGTGCCTGTGCGCCGAGGGCTGGACCCCATTCCGTTGACCGCGCGTGAGATGCGAGAACACCAGCGGCTGCGCAATGCACCCTACCCCACCCAGCGCCGTCGAGATGCCGAGGCGGTGTCGTTGTTGGGGGATGGCTTGTACAACCGTGAGTTCAACCTGCTGCTGGCACGTGCCACGGAGTGGCTGCGTACACCCGCCCCGGGCCAAGTCTTCCACCAGCGATATTTGCGCGACGTGGTGCCCATCCATTTGCAGTTCCTGCCAGCGCAGCATACTGAGGGAGGGTACATCACGGCCATCCACGAGATGGTGCGCATTGGGGACTTTTTGCTGCGCTTTTCGGAGTGCATGGCCCCCGTGGTCGACCCCCTGACGTTCCGCGTCCGAAGACGGGAACTACGTGAACTGAGCTGCTCCTGTGCCAGTCTGTGCCTATTTTCACCGCACTGGACGCGATTGCACGGTGGCAGTATCAAGACGTATGCTGTGGCCCTGCCCGAGCAGGCCCCCACCCGCATCCTGAACGTCCGCCTGGGGGAAAACCATTCGTACTACGACTGCCTCGACTTTCTGAACCGCCGCGCCCTGTTCTACTCGAGTATCCACGAGACGATGGGCAAGATGATGGACGACGAAGCAAATGACCATCAACCACAAGAAGAAGAAGAAGAAATGAATGTCGACGACAATGTATGCGCCTGTTGTGTGTGGTGGCTATGTGTCACAGGGGTCAGGTACAACGGATGCAGACTCGTCAACGACGATGGGGTCTGCCGCAGGGAGGAAATCGGACAGGGTAGGGAAACCAGTAGTAGTAGCTTCTTCTGTTGTGGTTTCGTTTTGAAGGCTTCTGTTGTTTCGCTTGCGTGGAGCACGCGGTGGAGGCTTGGGCTTTTCTTCTTGTGTTGTTGTTGATGGTGGTGACTTGCGTGCCCGTTTCTTCTTTGGCTCAGATGACGGCCCTTCTTCCGGCGTGGCTGCTGGCGCCGGAGAATCCTGCACAGCCTCTTCCGGAGCAGCTTGACCTGTGGGAAGGGATGGGAGATGAAGAATTGCTGGCCTTCCGAGAGGAATAAACACAAACCTTCGTCTTCGGCACTGCTGCTGTTGTTGCCTGCATTGCGGGCATCCTCTTCCTCATCATTGTTGTTGTCTGCTTCCATGGGCAGCTCGGCCCATTCTTGTTCTTCTCCTGCCACTTCTGCATGAACCGACGGTGGAGACTGTTGTTGCACTGCTGAGATTTGACCCGAATGCACGACGTTGCTTGCCATTGTGGAGAACGGGAATGTAAAACTGCGCACAACAGGAGGGACAACAACAATAGGCAATTCGGATTGTTGTGATGTTGTTTGTTGTTGTTGTTGGAGGGAGGAATGCAAACGTTTACAGCCCACCATTCCCAGCAACTGGGCCCAGGAGTGGACCCGGGGGAGGGTTTTGTTGGCCAGTTGTTCCACCAATTTGGCCGCGATGTCGTCATAGTCCTGGTAGGAAAGGCCGGTGGTGCGTGCCAGGACGCGTGCCAAAATCCCCGTCGAGTCGCGGCAAATTTCCTGCATGAGGGCATCGCGGACCTCGTCGTGTGGCAAATGTTCTGCAGCCCACAAAAAACGATGGAAGGCAGAACGCAGGTTTACGTTGGCAGAACTGCTTTCTGTAAAGGCAGTGGCAGCCCGGCTCCAAAGGCTTGGTGGTTGTGGTTGTTGTGGTGGATCTATCGGATGTTCTGCATCGGGGACATGACTGTTGGTTTGCGTTTCCGGGACGCGGAACTCAAATGGATGGCTGGCTGGACGTTCGGCTGTCCCAGGCGGGAGGTTGCCAAACCGTACAGGGATCCTTTGGCCGCCCCCGGGGAGTACGCGGAAATTGAAGCTTGATGAGGGCCCCGCACCATCATGGCCTGTTGATAGGCCCGGTGATGGGTTGTTCCGACGTTGTTGCTGCTGTTGTTGGAGGATGGCCGGTGGGAGGAGGTCGGGAAGGCTGCCAATGATATCCTGCGGGCGGGTTTTGACCCCGTGGATGAGCTGATACGCATGTTCGGAGAGCGTTGAAGAGGAATTGTTGATGGGTTGTTGTTGAAACGGGGTCTCATTGTTATTTTCTTGTGCTGTTGCTGCAGGTGGTTCCACCGACAATGGATTGAACGCACGTGCTCGGGTGGCGAGAAGCTGTGCCGAAACCTCCGTCATGACGATCAAGAGTCCAACAACACTGCGCGCCGTGCAATTCTTCCGTGTGGGATTTGGGTTGGGGTTTATGGCCGGTGTGTTGGCCGGTCCGTTGTTATCGGCTATCGGTCTCCTGGTGGTCGGTACGTGGGTCCTCCTCGTATTTGCTGGCGACGTTTCCGCGCGTGGTACGAGTGCCACTGGCGTTTCTGATGGGCCGACAGAGTCTGGGGATTCATGAGAAATGCACGGGGATCATGCAGTGCGGCATGCTTGAGCTTCGCCCAGTTCTGCTGACGGGGAGTACCACTACCATGCTGCTGTTGAGCGTGCTGCTGAACCTGGCGCGTGGCACCGCGTATGTTCCCCACCATCTCTGCATTGACCTCCTGTAAATTGTTGTTGGGTTTGGGAGCCGGCAGGCGCTGTGCCTTCATATCGACCTTCATGCCCTCCAGGAAGCCCTTGAGGACGTTGGTTTCTTCCGGGAACCATTCTGCCACCCTCCAGTCGAGACAGCCCACGGCATTGTTGATGCAGATGCCGTTGAAATTTTTCTTGACTTCCCCCGTGGCCGGGTTGATCTCGCTGCAGGTGTGCTGGTTGTACACCTGTTTAAAGTCACGAAAGCGTTGGAAATGGCCCGTCATGGAAATGAGTTCTTCGTAGATGCTCTCCAGTAGTTTTTCGTTGGTGACTCGGAACAGGAGGGTGTGTGTGATGTTCTGGCGCAGGAACGGGCTGAGTGTGTGTCCCGAGGTGAGTGAGTGGTAGCACAGACAGACACTGAGGCGCTTGTGGCGTGCCACGGATAACAGCCCTACAAAATGGCGATCTGTCCGAAAGGCCTCGTTCATACCCACATCGTCCAGCCACAGGAAGGTGCGCGGAATGCGATGGGGTTCCACAGTTTCATCGGGCCGTTTCAAAAAACTAGCACTGATGTCGGGGGTGTATTCCCTGGCCACAAATACACGATCCTGAAAAGGGCGCAGCCATGCATAGGAATTGGTGGCCTCGTACAGGAAGGTGGGCAGTACCAAAAAATACTGATCAAACACATCGTTGCGCAGCAGCCACATCAGAATGGTCATGACACGGAAGGATTTGCCACCGCCCTTTTGCCCCAGACACAGGAGGCAGGGAGACTGATGGGGATCCAGGAACATATCTTTCAATTGCTCCTCTAGATTGACCTGGATGGGGGTTAACGGGGTGATTGCG
Source organism: Euglena gracilis (assembly GCA_900893395.1). NCBI lineage: Eukaryota > Euglenozoa > Euglenophyceae > Euglenales > Euglenaceae > Euglena > Euglena gracilis. The sequence goes on from CAAHFI011349592.1 coordinate 4,634, forward strand.
TTCAGTGCCTCACCGGGTCGTACAGGATCAGCGGCAGGCGGCTGGAAAGCCGCTTCATGGGGTTGAAGATGTCCGGGGCGTTGCGACGCCAGGAGTTGCTGTCCCGCCATATCCCGGCCTTGGCCAGGGTGCGACGGATGGGGTCCGCGTGCCGTTGAATGCGGATCCCCGTGGGATTGAACGTGCGGTGTGGATTGGTACGAGCCATGTGGTTTGTTTACTTTTTCCGGTTGTTGTTACGCTCTCTGGCAAGGCGATTTTGACGTTCGTAGTCGGTTTCTCCGCGTGGCCCCAGCAGGTCGGTGAGTGTAAAATCATCAATGTCCATTGTTCTTCCAGCTGCTGCCGCTGGTGGTTGTGGAGCACCAAAACGCACCTGTTGGAGTCGGGCAAACATCTGCTGTCCGTGCTCTACCATAAAGGTGCGGGGATGCAGCATGCGGAAGGGGTTTCCCCCCGTCTGTGGACCGTGGTACTCTGTGTAGGTGGTGGGTTGTGGTTGGATGTACCCAAACGCATCGGTGACGACGGTCGTGGCAGCCCCACTGCCTCCACCACCAAACACAGTGGACAGTGCCCCTGTGACAGCCCCCGCAGCCGAGGACACGGCTCCTGCAGCACCCGAAGCAGCCGAAGACACTGCCCCCACCACCGCTCCCGCGGAGGAGGACACTGCTTGTCCCACAACCCCTGGTAAAGAGGGAACAAACCCCGCACTAAAGGTGCTTGCACTAGCAGCGTTGCGTAATTCAGTCAGGCGTGCGTCCTGTTTGGCTTGGCGTTCACGAACCGAGGTTTCCTTTGCGTGTTTGGCCACTTTGCCCTGGGGCACCGCCGTTGGCACCTGGCGAATGGTCTGTTCCACTGTTCGTACTGGACGGTCACGTATTGGGCGAGTGGGAAGTATGGAGGTTGTTTTTAGTGCAGCTGTCGTGGCTTCTTGGGCCACCTCGGCAACTGCCCCTGCCACCGCCACGGGAGCTGCCACCACGGCAGCCGCAGCAGTTTCTGCAGCCTGGACCACCTGTCCGGTAGCCGCCGTTGCAGCCGCTGCGGTGCTTGCTGCCGCCTGTCTTATTTCCTCCATGAGTTCCGGGGTAACCTGAGCATCCTGTTGGTCAAAATACTCTTGCATGGTGGTGGGGGCTGCTGGTGTTGTTGTTGCTGCTGGTGCTGCTTCTGTTGTTGTGGTACTAGAGGAGCCATCGGTCCTGAATTTTTCTGGATGTGTATTCAGGTCGTCTATGAACGCTTTTGCACTGGCAACACGGTCCGGCACACTGCCTTCTAGTCTGCTCTGGTGGTAGTCAATGAACATATCCATTTCCTGATAAGTGGGCTCACGTCCCGTCCGGTCCAGGAACTTGCGCATGTCTTCTGTCGCCCGACGCAAGGCGTATACGTTTTTCATGGAACTGTTCACGGTCATTCCCGGTTTTGAAGTAAGCTTTAACTGCACGGCATCATAGACAGCCATGACATTTTCCCGCGGCATGAGCCGGTTCACGTTTTTACGGTAGTCCTCCATGTACAGGTATGTAAACGCGACGGCATTGACAGCGTGGTCTGGCAGCACACCCGTTGATTGGTAGAAACTGAGTGCGTGGTTGATGAGGAACACCAGCCCGTCCTTGTCGGTATCGTAGCCCATATTGGAAGCCAACAATTCGTAGATCTTCATGTATTCGCGCTTCACATCTTCTTTGTTTTGTTTTCGAACCTTTTTAGCGGCCCCGGGTTTTGGCCTGAAATAGTTCACATTTGAAAAAGGCAGGGCTACTTCCCGGGAACTGGGCACCGCCAACTGAAGGGGGTTGTATGAATCCGCACTGCTCACAGGTTCCTGGGGGAGTTGGCGCGCCATGGCCTGAGCGCGGGGTTTGGCCAGTGCCACCGAGGACGCCACCGTGGACTGGCTGACATCCTCAATGGTGCGATCCGCTTCTAACTCTTCTGTTGGTGGTGGCACAGGTGCTGCTGTTATGGCTGCTGGTTTGGGTTTTGGGGGTTTGGGTGCCTTGGTTTTGGCTCTGCCTTGTTTTCCTTGTAATTCCATGAGCTGTTGGGCTGTCAAGGGTGTCCTGCGCGGGTCCGCAGGATCGATTCCTGAAGCACGCCCTAGTCTGGTGAGGGCCGATAGACGTTTCCAACTTGCCTCTCGATAAATGTGTTGCAACAAAGGCAGTAATTGGTCCACATCGACCGTTCGCTGTTCTGGAGGGAGTTCGTGTATGTGTTCATTCCAGGCGTGAATCAGTGCACGGGTTTGACCAATCGGAATCTGGGCCAATTGATCGCGTTCCGCAGGGTACACATCCCACGTGGGGCTGTAATTCTTGAAAAGTGTAATCAGCTCTTTTTGGTTGTCAGCACGCTGCTGGATTTCCAGTTCCATTTGTAAGCGTCTGGCTTCCCTGGACTCGGCTCCCGGTGCATTGCGTGCAAGGGTTTGAACGGCAGCCCGTCGTTTTGCTGCTGTTTCACTCTGTTTGCCTACCCCTTTTCCAACCGAATCACGGGCCGCGATGGCCTTGGCAGATGCCCGGTCGGCCCCCCTTGTTGTTGCCGGTGGCGGTGGCGGTGGTGGTGGTGGTGGTGGTGGTGGAGTTGCAGCTGCAACACTGCCACTACTACTACTGTCAATGGCATAGTACTCCCGTCCCATTTCTTCATCAAACCTTCGGAGACGTTCTGCCTCGTCCATAAAAAGTTCTTCGATGGGTTCGCCGGCATCTTCATGGTCGCGCATGTACGTGTCCCCCTCTGCTTCAATGTTTCGTTTTAGTTCTTCCTCGTAGGCCCTTTGGTTCTGCAGTTGTTCCTCTGTTTCTCTCTGTTTTTCTTCGTATAGGTAGCGTTCCTCTTCCGTGAGATCCACATCTCCCTGCTGTTGTTGGAGGGCGGTAATTTCAGCCTCTATTTGTTTGCGGTAATCCTCCGCCTCGCGTTGCTGTTGTCGCAACTCGTCCATGGCACGGACATGGGCATCGTATTGCTGTCGGCGCCGTTGCCGCACCTCCCTGATTTCCCTTACTTCCTCTTCCGAAAACTGCACACGTTTCTTTTTTGTTGCTTGTTTTTTTGGAGGTAGTGGTGGTGGCGGCGGTGGTGCTATGACAGGTGGTGGAGGCAGCCGCAGAATGGGGGGTTGGATGGGATCTTCCCAATCGCGTTCTTCTTCTGTTTGCACACGACGGGGTGCGCGCCTTAGTTCAAGCGGCACACGCTCGGATGTAACTTCGGCCACATCCTCATCACTGTCCGCATAGCTAGTGTTTGTAACTTCCATCACATCATCACTCTCATCGTCACTGTCTGCACGTGCAGTGACTTCCACCACATCATCGTCACTGTCCAACCTGTACACGGCACCCCCTTCGTCATCCACATAGGCGGGAGGGGGGCCCCCAATCTGCAGGATGGGGGGTTCTTCGGGAGGTGTTGTCCGTTCCTGTCGTTCTTCCCGGCTGAGGGGGGGTGGAAGGTACATGGATTGCCCATTCAGCCATAATCGAGGCCTGGCACCCACGGGATGGAAAATCGGGTTCTGTAACACGGTTCGGATGTAGTCCATATCATCTTCGTTGAGATTGTTCAGAGTGACCAGCTGATTCGTTGGTTGTAATGTAATATCCTGGGAAGCTTGTGGTATATGAAACTCGGGGGACCGTGTGACCTGGGCTTCCACCCCGCGTCGCGCTTCGCGTGACAATGTGTCCGAGGCATTGGCCCATCGCAGTCGTAACAGGTCACGGTGTTCGTCCAAAAAAGTGCTGTGTCCCTCATCGTATTCGTGGGGTCGGTCCGGCCAATCGTAGGGATCTTGGTCATTCACCACAAAGTGACCCCGGCCTGAGGGATACACCACCAACTGTGCCTGTTCCGCCAGCACAGAGAAAGGTGGGCTCGTGGGCGTTTCCTGGCGCGGATCCGTAGCAAAAGTTTTGCCCCAGGAACTGTCCAGGCCGTTGATGACCACACGGTCCAGATAATCCACCGGCATGGACCCTACCTTTGGATAATATTCACGGAACTCGTTCTGATTCTTTACATACTCTCTGCGGAAATCCGTGAGCATGCGTACCAAATGCATCTGTACAGGGCTCAGCGCTCCCTCGGTCATGTCCAGTTCTTTTATGTTTTGGATGCCCCGGGTGATCCACTGGTCCTCTGTCACGGCCGTGTTGAAAAAATCCGAGGACGTGAGCATCGCCAACACTTTCAGGTCGCTGGAAAATATTTTTTGACGGTCTTCTCCAATTTGTACCCCGTAGTACTTCTGGTTCATGAACTCGTTGTTCTCGGGGTTGATTGCCCGGATGACACCGCGGTCACGCAGGGCCTCCGTAGGGAAGAGTTCCCCACTGGGGAAGAGTTCATCCACGTGCTGTTCATACTGCTGAATCAAATCATCCATGCGGTCAAAGGCCGGCTGGGAAATGGCCCGTCTCATTTTCCCGTTTTCAATGAATTTCGTGCGCCATAGTTCATGCAGCCTATGTGTGGCGTAACGGATTTTCAGCTCGGTGCGCAGGAAAAAGGACAGGCTGAGGTTGTGCGTGTACTGAGAGGGAAGGGCACCCAAGGCAGGGTCGGGGAGGTCCCCGGGCTGATTGTACCCCTCTCCCTCTGGGCGGAACACAAAATTGAGCTCGTGGCCGAGCTTCTTGATGACATTCTCCACTTCGGTTTCCAGCACCGTCAGCCGGGACTTGGACTTGGAACGACGACTCATCAATCAGCTGTCTCAAAGGATCCAAATGTATCGCTTTCTTCTCCTTCAGACAAACGGAATTGGACCCTTATGGCCGACGCTATTTATCAGACGGTGGGTGTCAACAACCGGAATGCCATTGTCCAGTCGAAGAGACTGTTGCCGTTCCACGAAGATATTACCAAGATCAACCCGTTCGAGCCCGCCTCCATCGCTCCGGGTCACTGGACCCGGATCAAGCTCGACATGAAGTACTCCTCCGACCGGGAGCTGGTCCTGAACGACATCCGTCTGCAGTTCAACCTGGACTTCAGCGCTGCCGGAGCCTTTCGCTCCAATACCCCCACCGGTATGGTCTTTGCGACGCGGGGCACGGACCTCATCCAGCAGATGGTGATCAAGATCAACGAGGACATCATCTTCAAGGCGGACAAGAGTGGGGAACTGACCCACCTGTGGCTGATGATGAACCACAAGGCGGACGGCGACAGCTTAGGATCGCGCGCAGGCTATCTCCTGAACTACGGGAACATCCCCTCGGGGGATGCTCCCCCTCTCTACTACAACGGTACCAACCAGAACTGGTTCACCGGGTCGGCAGCGGGGGCGGGGACCGACGATACAGCCAACTGGACCCGATCCACAATGACCGTGCCGGGTCAGGAGCGCCACGACGGGCGCCCTCGCCTGATCTACGACGATACCGCCTCACCCACGTACTCATTCATGTTCGATATATCCTTGAACCAGATCTGCGGGCCGATCTTCTCCAAACTCCAGCTCCGCAGGATTGAGTACATCCAGATTGAGCTCATGTTTGAGGCGTGGACCTCACGCTACGACACCCAGAAATTTCTGCTCTTCAAGAACAACCCCACCTCGGGCACCCCGGCCCTCAACCACCCCTACCAGTACGCCTACTACAACAATCTCCAGGTGCGGCAGTACCGCACCACCCTGTTGGACGGGGTCCATGGCTTCACTTTGCCTCCCACGCGGATGCTCTCCTGGATGATCCGGCGCTACAGCATGCGCCCCTACACCTTCGACTTTACCAATTCCAAGTCCATCGACATTCAGCTCAAGGACTGGGAAATCCGCACCAACATCACCCGCCTCTACTGGTGCCTCGCTCCCACCAACACCACCTACAACCGCAACGTGGACAACTGCTACCTTCCCTACTTCCCCCCGGGCAAGTTTGAAAACCTCTTTTCCGTGCAGCTCATCTGGAAAAATGATACCGTGCTGGACCTCGACACCACCTTCCAGGTCTATCGCCACTACATCCTGGCCGAGAACAAACGCTACGGCCTGCGCAATCCCTTCCAGCGGTTCTATCGCCTGGAGCAAAACTACGCACAGAATGGGGTGGCCGACAACTGGACGGTCGACTATTCCTGGGACAACATCAACAAGGCCACCATCACCAATGGCTCCTCGGCATCCGCTGCCTTTCCCCCCCTGTACGAGGCGGGCCTGTACATGGTGGACTTTCACATGAACGTCCTCGCAGGGGCTCCCGGTGCCGACATCATTCGGGGTTTGGTCAACGACACCAGTGACTACATTGTGCGCCTCAAGCTGCCCACGGATATTCCCAGTTTCAAAAGCACAGGGCAGCAGCAGATCTGGGTGTTCCTGGAGTACGAGACCCTTGTGAATTTGGCCGCCAACTCCACCCAGTACAACCGCTGCAGCCAAGTGGTCACCAAGCAGTTGAACCTACAATAAAATGAGTACGTTGGATAACTTTGCCCTCGACAACAATGGCCGCAGGGCCGGCAACTGGTGCCGCTTGGTTCAGCCGGGGCGGGGCACGGGGCGTGACGATCGCTTCATACAGACTGATATTCAGGGCCCACCCGGACGGTGGGATATTGCCAACCAGATGCCCATTGCCCCCGTCCAGCCCTGGGACCCCTTCGCCCGCATGCAGTACGGCCTGGATGTGCCCAATCGCATGGTCATCAACGAGCGCTCCCTGGACCCGTACCACAACCCCTACGTGCCCCTGGCACCCGATACCCGCATTCTGCCCGCAGGCAGTCCCGATTCCTACATTGTGTACCAGGCAGGGGGCTACGGCCCGGGCATCAAGATCCGCCCCACATCCCGCTTCAGTCCCTACTTCAAACGCAACTGGACCGGCTGAAAGAACTAGTGGACACTGGATCTCTTGGGTGAGATCGAGTTCGACATCCTCGCAGTCTACCTTTTGGAACGCTTCTGTAAGCCTCACATGTCGGCGTGGTTGATGAACGGCTACCATTCCCTGGTGGACCGTGAGGAGAATGCAGCGGGGGTTCTGTCCAACAGTGTCATTCATCCCGTGGTCAACACCATCGAGGCACCCTTCTCAGGGTTGGGGGCACAGGCCGACCGCATCGTGGGAGGGGCCAGTAACCTGGCCCACGGAGTGGTCCTCGCGGGGGCCTGGGCCACCGCCGGCTGGCTCGTGTGGTCCGCCTTTGGAAGCGCCTTTCCTCAGCAGGAGCAGGCCATCCGCAATCGCATCACGGGGGTGAAACGCGCTCGACCCTTCTGAGTACCCACATACGTCACTGGATTATTCTTCTCAAAAAACATGGACTCCATCGGGGGCAGCCTCCTCGACGCCTGGTGTAAACAGTTCCCCACAGCGCCCGCCTGCCGCAACCGCGGGGTTCTCAGCCCTGTGCCAAACCCCAACGTGCCCGGGGTCGCTCCCACCACCGATCCCGTCCCCTCGCCCGTCACCAACAGTCCCACCGTCGCCCCTCCCACAAACACCAGCATCCTGCCCCCGGGGAACGTGGCCACCGGACCCGTCTGGCCCGGAGACAACCAGGGGCCCAGCATCCACAACATGCCCCCCAAATCCTTCCTCACGGGGGCGGCCGAGGGCTCCTCCCCCTCCGCCTTTGCAGATCGCAAGGGACTCCTCCTGGGCGCCGTC
>CAAHFI011349614.1:0-11624 GCA_900893395.1 Euglena gracilis
AGCCGTAGCCACTTGTGCCACTGAGACACCTCGCCCGTGCGTACGCACCTTTTTCTGAGTTTTTCTTTGGTCGTTCGACCGTTAAACCTATTCTGCTACCAAGTGAACGTCCCACCCCAACTTTTCCACTTATGCTTTCCTCCCGAAAAGCCCGTGTGGGGAGTAACAATAAAATTTGCTTCCCTTTCCCCTTTTGATTGCAAAGCACAAAGGCAAAGAGAATTGGTGGGATCGCAGTCCCATATATGAAAGTGATATTTGCTCTTTCGAGCTTTGTAAAAGAAAGAACTAAAACTTCTATTCAAATGGGACTTCGTCCTCAGAATTCTAAAAGAGAATTGCAAAGCACCAAACCCTGTTACCTTGAATTAGGAATCAGTTACTTTCGCTAAGCTTTCGCTAACTCTGAGATTCTATCTTTGTCTTATGGTTTAACCATGCCACTGTGTACAGCCCGGCCGTAGGCAGCTTGTAGGCTGTAGCCCATTGTATCTGGTACACAGTGCCATGGCAGAATGGCTGCCTGGTACACAGTTTTCCTGAACATTTGACAGTGCTGATTGCTGCACTGAGCTCCTTTACATTTATGTGCAAAATTGAGTATTTTCTCCATAATTACGGCACACTTTCTCCTGTGGGTTATGTCCACCGCCCCCTCCATGCATGGGTGCTGCTGTCTGAGTGCGACTCCCTGATTGCATTTTGGGGGAACGGACTGCCCCTCCAGGTGTCCAGCAGAAATTTGATTTCCCTTAATTATGCCTTCATTTCCTGGGAAATGGGGTGTTTTGAGTCCCTGGTGGCTGTGGATCTGGCCGCCATAATTTGCCAGGGCGTCCTTAAAAGCCCTTCAAGCGGCCATAAGGTTGCATCTTATTTGACCCAAAATGGCAGCCAATGTATTTGTTCAAAACTGAAAAAATGTGCCGGATATGATCCGGCTTGAAAGGTTTTGCTTGAAACTGCTGACTTGTTTTTCTTCAGTCGCTGAAAATCATCACTGGTTGTTCCCACTTCTGGTTTTGAAATTGAAAACCATGGGATCAAATGCTGGGTTTCTAAATGCTAAACTCGTTTTACTGACACAGGTTTTTCGTAATCCAGCAGATTTTTTCTGCCCGGTTCAAGTTGGGGAATTTTACCCAGGGGTTGAACTCCATTTCACTTTCTTTTCCAAGGGCTCAAGCCCTATGGGCTCTAGGAGCTGTGAAAAGTCCAACACCCCCTACCCCGCCCCAAAAAATCATCTAGTAGGAAAATACATTCAATGGGGGGGAAATGGTGAGACATCCCCCGTACCAGAGACTTCAAAAAAGGCTAAAATGTTGGGGGGGAAATGTTCCTGGGGGGACTTGCATACATTCTCTCCCACTCTTCTCACACTCTCTCTGGAGTGCCTTGTTGTTGGAACACATACCATAGGGCTTCCTGCCAATGTTTTGCCTAACTGGCCTATCTTGTTGTTGATGGGGTTGGTAGCCCTACGAAAGGGGGGCCTCTGTGGGTCCCTCCCTTGTTGATTAAACAGGAATAAATGCTGGTGGGGAGTCTTCTCCTTCCAGTTCCTCTTGGTTGCCCTTGGGTGGCCATCTTACTCCTGGCTCTGGGCAGTGGACTGCCCATTTCAATACAAAGCCCTTGAAGGGCTGCCCCTTAGCTTCTGTGGCGCGTGAAGGACGCCCTCTATGGTTTTGTTGCAATTGCTGATCTTGTTGTTGATAGTTCTGGCCCCAGTGGCCTTGATAATGATATGAAAAGGTCCCAATGGCCTGATTGATTTCTGGGTCGCCACGCCCACTTGACATCATGAGGGGTTCTCGAGGCCCCACCCTTGACCCCTGAGGGGTGGTGTGATTCGTAAGGAATGGGAATTGTGTGTCTAACCTTTTCTGCTCCTGCCCTGTCCTTTGGGGCCTTGGTGCTTGTGGCCGCCGTGGCCTTTTTTCCAGCGACTTTTGTTGATGCAAATGCCTTCATGGCCGGATATTCCGTCATGGTCTTTGTTTCATTCATGGCCTGCGCGATTTTGGCTGCCTTAGCCCCGTTCCAGAACATTGTGCTGTGGAATGTTAGATTTTGTGGAATGTTGCCCCCCATAACGCTGGTACCAATGGCCGTGGTGGCCTGCTCGCTGTTTATTCTGTCCCTTGCACGGTATTCTGGCCACTGTTTGCCAGGTTCCGTGGCCATCACTTTGGTGAGTTTGCGTTTTGAAAATTTCTTTTGATGAAGGGGCAGCCACGTTCTGCCACAGTCGATCTGTGCCGTCAGGTTGTTCAGCTGCTACTGCTGCTGCTGTGCCCTCTGGAAGGTCTCCAGCGCTATTCGCCTTGGAAATTGCATCTTTCATTGGATTCCCTCAAAAAACGTTAACAATGTCTGACTTGAGGTTCTGCACGAACATCTCCTTCTGGATGGTTTGAATTGATTGATTGTCCTCTTCTCTCCAGTGGATAAGGTGTTTGGTGTTCCTTTCTTCTGTGTGTCGAAGGGCAAATTACGAATCAGCCAACTCTGGCGGAAAAAGGCAATAAGCAGGGGCCCTTAACGCAAACGCAACAGAACAATTCGAAACATCACCGCCCGCGAGCAAGGCATGGCCTCACAAGTGCAAAGTGCGGAGTCCGAGAAATCACCCTCAAGATTGGAAACTCAATCCACCAAATGTCCGATGGAAACACGTGCAAAGGCTCCAGCAGTAAACATCATTGGGAAGCCAGGAATACACTTCCAAGGCCATTGAGGCCACATCTGGAACAGAATTCCCAGTATAAGGGACAAAAGAAACGCCTTCCCAACCATCGTTCCCGAATTCAGCACGCAACACCCTTCCAGGGGAGAAAGGGGAGGCCCAGCAGCTGGCTCTCCTTGGTTTCAATTGGGCCTGGCAAGAAACCAGAACTTACAGCCCAGGCGATGGAGGCAAGAAATTATTCAACAGGGCTTGCGACACGACGGCCAATCAAAGGGCTTTGGAACCCATTCAATAGGTAGACCTCCGCAGGATCCTCAAAACCTACGGGGCAGCCCCGTAGTCGCTTTGCATTTGAATCGTCGTTCCCAGCCCCAGGAGGAGAAGTGGTTTTCAATTCCGTTCGCAGCTTGTTTTTAAAATGGCAGTTTTCTTTGTTTTAGAAGGTTTTTTGGTGTGATAAGTGGGTCGTTTGGCTCACATTCTCACACCTCGCACTTGAAACTAAATAAAAATACCATAATCCAATAAATCTTCCATCCAGCAAATACACAGCACAAGAATGAAGATTGAATTGAACAAAGACCAAAGTACGTAGTGTCCCAGGTGAGAAGATAACTGATGCCAGATAAATTAATGCTTGAAGCGGACAAACAAACAAAACAGAGCCACTTACAAGGATGGGATGCAGTCAGCTGATTGTAATTCCTAATAGAATTTTCCGAATCCCAGCTGAAGAGTCATCAGGTTGGGTAGTGTTAAGTTATGCAGTTTTTGGTAGTTAGCATCCCTGAATCACCCTCCCCTTCACGAAGGAGTTGTTTACAGCTCTTCACGACTCCAACCAGAAGGGGCGTGGAGTGCACCCATTGTGAGGAGCGGGCGAGCGAGGGGACCGTTGTGGTTCATGGTCCCCCCCATCTGGGGATGTGCCGTTCAGGTTCGTTTTCTGTCCGGGCGGTTGGGTGCAACCTTCTCGTTTTGGCAGTTGGTTCCTTGCTGGGTCTGGTGTGTTGTCCCCCCCCCCAGCCCGCCTGGGGCTGTTTGTCGTTGAAGGGGGGGGGCTGGCACCGTTGTGAACCAAACGACAGCCGCGGTTAAAATTTTCAGGAAATTCTCATCTCCAGGCCCGTTGAGTTGTTTTGTCACGGTCAGTGTCCTAGGCAGACGTTTTCTGTTCGGTTAGCCAGTTCGGTTTCTGGGATAGGTCCCGTTGGCTGCCGTTGCCTTCACTCCCCCCGCCCAGGCCAAGAGGTCAGGCGCCTGCCGGGGACGAACCTTATAAGACTCAGGCGACGGCTTGGATTCGGTTAAAATGAGGTGGGGACAATGACAATGTTTTTTGTACTTTTGTTGTTTTTTGGGGGGTAGGCTGGTTTGTGCGAGGTCATGTGCTGTTGAGGGTCCCCACTCCCCCCCTCCCCCCAGGCTGGTGGCCCGGGGTCTGCCAGGTCTGCGTTTTTTTGGTCAAAGTCAGGTTCCCCTTCCACCGTTTACCCAGTTTTGGCTGGCTGCTACGGTTAGGGCTGGGGGCTGTGTTTTGTTTTTTTACATGTAGGCTGGACAGATCCAGGGGGAGAAGGTTCTCTCTCCACAGGGGGGTACCAACCCACAACAAACAACGATGAAGATTTGAAGAATAGATTGATTGGCAGAAGAGAGGCACTTGAGGTCAGTTAATTCGGTTTGGGTCGGGTCTTGTACAGCACAGGTGGACTGGTTCGAGCTGAGCTGGCCAGCGGTTTAGATTCGGGTGGGCTGGCAAGGGGGGCTGCCCAGGCCCGTTTTTTCGCCTTGGTTCGAAGTATTGTCAGTGGTGTACAGGTTCAACTTCGGTCGTGGAATACGTTTTAGGTTTGTCGAGTGTTTTTTGGGTCCCACCACAAGGCTCTAAGTACACAGGCGGGGCCCTTTGGGGCACCCGCGCCTTGCAGGGGAGGGTCACCGGTTACAGGTCCAGCCATTCCTCCACCGACCACCGCTTCATGGCAGGGGTGTCGTCGGAGCTGGAGGTATTGCGCTGCGGTGAAGGGGGTCGCGGACTGCGGGGGGGTGTTTCTGGCAGACTGTCCAGGGTCAGCAAAGCTCCGCTGAAGCTGCCCGGGGTGGAGCACACGGAGCGCCTCCGCAGCCGGGGACAGCTCTGGGGCTCCGGCTGTGGGGGGTTCGGGCTGGGGCTGTGCTGTTGGTGTGGTTGTGGGGGCTCGTGAGGGTGTTGAGGTGAGTGTTGTCGTGGGGGGTTGGTATGGAGGTGGGGGGTGGTGTGGTGTTGGGGGTGCCTCGTTTGAAGCCGGTGTTGGTGTTCGGAGGCAGAGGAGGGAAGGAAGTTGGGCATAAAGGGCACGTAGGGGTGGGGGTAGTATGGTGAGGATGGTGAAGGGAGTCGGTCGAGGTTGGTGTGGATGGCAGTGTTGGGGTGGCTGACAGGGACGTTGGGGGTGGCGAGGTGGCGGCATCTGTGAGAGAGCTCAGGGGTATGTGGCATGCGTCATTCTATCCCATCAAGCAATTCATTCACATCCACAGACAGGGCCCATTTTGTTGCAGTATTGGACCACATATTTGTTGGTTCGGAGGAAGACGTGGTTCAGGGGTTCATACTGAGTGTCAGATGGGTCCCAGTTTTTCCAATGAATCAAAAATTGAAGTCCTCCATCTTTTCTGCGGCGGTTCAGTACTTTTCCAACCTCCCACTCGTCAGGTACGACCTCCAACTCCTGTTCCTTGCCCGAGAAAAAGTGGAGGGGAACAGGGGTTGTGTTGTAGAGGTCCTCCGCACGGGGTTTGAGTTGTGAGCGGTGGGCTGGTTGTCGGTTTCCAGGTCGAAGTTCCACCACGTAGGAGTGCTGTCCCACGCTTTTCAACACCACTGCATGTCCTTTCATTTTCGGTCCGAGTTTGTCGGTACCAGGTTGCTTTTCTTGGTGGAACAAACCATAAAAGGAAGTGGAAGGGTCCCAGCGTTCTTGAAAAGCATGAAGGAACAAGACCAGTCGGTGAGCTTGGTCCTGAACGGAAAGCAGTGTGAACGGGCTGAAACGGTGAAGCGAAAACGCATAGAACAACCTGACAAGGTACTCGGCTCGAAAGTGTGTGGTATGGCAATGCTGCCAACGGTTTGTGCCTGCCAACCACAATTTCGTACAGTGACAATCCTGTTTCACCTGGGACGTCGTGTAGGGCCCTCAAGGCGTTCGGTAGGACTTCAACCCAGGGTACCCCTTTTCCGCCCCCAGTTTTTCCAGTTTTCCAGGACTTGTTGACTGGTTACCTCAACCAGTCCGTCCGTTGGCTTGGTGGTGGTATGCCTGCCCGTACGCCACCCGGATTCCGTGTGCAGCAGACAACGTCTTCCACCAACCGGATGTGAAATGGGAGCCCCGGTCGGAGCTCACCACCAAGGGTATACCAAAAATTACCTACTGTTTGAGCATTTCCTTTCCAAACTTTTCTGCTGTGAGTTCTTTCGCCAGGTGGGGGTTGCAACCATCCGTCCACTCAGCCTGTCCACACACAACGCCAGCGTGTCGTACTTTTTTCCTTCAAAAGACATTTCAGGCAGTTAGAACAAATCGATGGCAACACAGTCCATCAGGTGTGCAGGCATCGGTGTCGGATCAATGGGGCAGTTGTATGGTAAGTGGCTGGGTTCTGTTGCTTGGCAGGTTTCACACATGGTCGTCATTTTTCCTGTCAGTTTTTTCGCATCCTGATAACGAACCACCTTCCCATCTAGTCCCACAGTCCTGCTGACCCTGGGCTCCCGGCTGTTTCGTAATGTTCCCGAATTACGTTTCCAGTCGACCCACCTGGTAAACACAGGAGACCGTGTTTTTACAGCCTGCCGTTGTCGAATCGGTACCCGTCAGGCCAGTTTTTGAACCCCGTTTCCTTCGGGTCCTTGAGCACAGGTCTCCACCTTGGGCAACTTTCGTACTCGTTCTTCCATTCCCTGTCCATCACCGCCTTCGGTTCCCCGTGTTGAAGCATCGGGGCGTGCACTCCCCTTGATGGAGGTCCGACGGGTGTCCCCGTTGAGGATGCCGCACCGTGCGCGTCCTGTTGTTTTCTTAAGTCCGTTGTTGTTAGTGGTTCCACAGGGTCCTATTCCAGGGGTCCTCGCCTTGGTGTGTCTTCCTCGGTGGATGGTCCCTCGGCCGTGTGTGGATTTTCTGGGTATTTTTTTTTGGTTGGTCTGGTCGGATCAAGTTTCCCGCCTCATCCGTGGTCTCCCTTGGGGTTGCTTCTGCCAGTTTTTTTGCTTGGTTCCACCATAGTCGTTTCCTTCACAACCCATTTCTCTGTCGTTTTTGCAGGTTTTTGAGGTGTTTTTGAAGATTTTTTGAAGGGTGCCACCGTTTTCCGTTGAACCAGGCAATGTGGGTGAATCTTCACCCGTTTCTGCTCCCCCCCCCCTTGTTTTGACGGCAACACTGACGGGTTCCTGAAACTTTTTTTGTGCCTGTGCCAGGTCTGCCACGTCGATCACCATACAAGTTTTCTGTTCCTTTTCCTCCTGGTTGACGTTTCCTTCACGAGTCGGTCGTCCTCCTCACTCCCGTGGATACTCACATTGGTGAATGCCTGTGAAGCAGGGTAGGCCCATTGCGGAGGATTTAATGACCAGTGGGTTCAAAATTAATGTCAACAAACGCTGCTGCAGGTCAGTTAATTGGTTTCTCCATTTTTGGTTTCTCATCACCTTTCAGTAGGGAAAGTTCAACCACCAAAAAAAAACCAAAAGGGGTCAGAAAAAACTAAGAAAGTTCATTCCAAAAAAAATCAGGTCAAAAAGGCAGGTAGCTGAGGGAAAAAATTAGGTCAAATCTGCTGGGCCACCCCTTTTTAAGAACTTTCACAACAATGTTCTCCGATTTTCTGGTAGAGCATCCCCTGGACCCCTGGGAGTCAGCTCACACCATCTGACAGGAGACAAAAGAGGAATTAAAAAATGTAAAACGTTTGCTGAGAAATTGGTCATGAAGTTTATTTGTTCAAAAACACACAACACTCTTGCACTCAGACAGCAGCACCCTGGGCAGTGGGGGACTGGACCCAGCGTCAGGAAACTCTTCCAGGAGGACTGGAAGAGTTTCCCTTCATATAAATGTAAAACAGGTCCTGTATGCAGCAAACACAGTCAGATCCCTATCAAAGCAAACGTCAGAGTTTGCCTGTGTCTGGACTATCAAGTCATCTTTTTTTTTACTTAAGAAAAGGGGGGGAGAAAGAACCCTTTCAACAAAATTTTGCAGCCATTCTTCCACTTGCTGATAAAAATGTCAACCTTGAGGTGAAACGGGTCCTTCCAGCCAACGCCTGGCAGACCCCTCAGCAGGCGGGGGCAAGAAAGGGGGGATTATTCCTTAGACAAAAAATTGTTTCATCTTATGGGAAAAACATTTCAGCCCTTCACCACCCTCCAGACAGATCTTTTTGCCTCACCAAGAAACAAAAAGTTAACATATCTTTTGTCTGGATGGCCCCAATTGGGAGGCAAGGCAACATATGCCCTGCAGAGTCCACTGGAAACCCTTGGGCGGCTCTATGCAAACCCTCCCTGGTCCATCTTTAAAAGCTGCATCTTTTTCCCAAGGAAAAATTCCTGATTATAGTTCCCTTTTGGGATTCAGCACCATGGTGACCAAGTTAAATCCCTACCCAGGAATGCTCAACAATTTTTGGGGAGAAGATATTTTACCCCCCAGGTGGCCCCTCATTTGCCTGATCTGCTCAGATCAAATTCACAGGGGAGAGAAATTCAACCTACATCCGTTGATGATTTTTAAAGGAGAAATCCTCACCTGAAAAAGATGTCAGAGTGGCTTTACGCATCTCTGGAAAATTCTCCGGCGGATGGTACCCTGCCAGGCATCATCTTGTGAGGCTGCTGATGGTACTGTATAACGGTTTACACTATCCCAGACACAGGCCACAAATGCCTACTCAGGTGTGTTACTTCTGCCAGTGGTTGGGTAGAAGCTGAGTTCATCCCCTCTTGAATCCTTACAGGAAAGCGTGGAACAAGAATATTGAGAAATATGGTGGTTTCTGAAATCCTTGGCGTCTGCTGAAATATCTGGCCTCAGTTCCTTTACAACCCTTAGACAAATCCTGTCACCGGTACATTTGCACTTGAGTATTGATGTGTCGACAGTGGATGCTTCACACACCTTCAGATTTATCAGAAATACTTACCTTGCGCAAGTGTTTTTAAAAAAATAACTTATGTAACAATTAGAAGAAAGGGTCAAAAATAGCCAAGAGGGAGAGAATGATTTATTTACTAGAAATTCCCCAATCCTCCTCCTTACATGTTTTAAAAGAGTATGTTGCCCTCACGCCCCCCTGGGTATCCTGTGTTTTTATCCAACACTCCTTCAGGTGGATTATGGCAGACACCATATTGCATCCTTAACAAAAAAAATGCCTTTGAATAACATAGGATTGATTCCCATATTTGAAGCCCGCACTCTACCAAGTGAGCATGGGTGAAAATGATATAAAAAAAACAATTTTGTTTAATCTCAGAATTGGTTTGTGAGAGTTGTCAGCGGACAAGTGTGGAAGCCTTTTGTTCTCGCTATCAGAGGCTGTGTGTCCAAGAAAACTTGGAGCACACAATGAAATTAAAATTTTAATTTCATTGGAGCTACTCCCTCCCCCGATAGGTGGACAGTCAACCTCACTTGGCGGAAGGGTTGGGCCCGAGTTGTCTCCCACTTTCCTGAGACAGGCCGAGAGGGGAGGAAGGGTCACCGAGTACGAAGCAGAAACACCAAGTGAGCCCACCCAGCCCTCCCAGAAAAGAAAACGACCCTCGGGGGTTGGGGGACTCCAGGAGGGGTCCCCCAGGAAGCGTCCACTCCGGAGTGACGAGCCAGCCAACTCCAGCAAAATCGCAGCACTAAAGGGGCACAGCATAACGTTCCCAAAACACCCACATTGGAAAAGCAGGCAAACAAGGGATGGCCTGGCTTGGTGTTCGTGCTTCGCTCTCGGTGTCACTTCCTCCCCTCTCGGTCTGTCACGGGGGAGTATGTCTTCGCCCTCGATGCCCCATCCTCCCTGGTCGGTTGTTTCCCTTGGTAGAGCACGATACACCTCGGGCTAAACACCTTTGCCCTTGTGAGGGCATTTTGAACTGTTTTTGAATTAAAATTACTAGGGCCAGCGCATTTTCCTACACACACTGGACACCAAGCCTTCTGTCTGGAAAAAAGGTTTGCCTCGCTTGTTTTCTGTGTTTCGAAGGCCAAAAAAAGTATCGAATTACTCCGGAGAAAAAAGCTTCTAAGAGGGTCGTCCAAAACTAACGCGCCGAAGCAATCCAAACATCACCACTGGCAAACAAGGCATGGCCTTGCAAGGGCAAAGTGTGTACCCCGAGGTGTCCCATAGTTTCGGGCTTTGTGAGTCAGGGGTGCTGAGTGCCCAAAAGAACGTAACTTAACACTACCCAACCTGATGACTCTTCAGTTAGGATTAGGAAAATCGTATTAGGAACTACAATCAGCTGACTCCATCCCATCCCTGCCTGTACAGGGCTCTGTTTTGTTTGTTTGTCCGCCTCAAGATTTCAATTATTTGGCATCAATTATCTTCTCACCTGGGGCATTACGTACTTTGGTATTTGATCAACTCAGTTGCCATTCTTGTGCTGTGTATTTGATGGATTGAAGATTTGTTAGATTGTGGGACTTTTTCACTTTCAAGTGCGAGGTGTGAGAATGTGAGCCAACCCACCCATTTTCACACCAAAAAAACCTCCAAAACAAAGAAAAACGCAACTTTTTAAACAAGCCGCGAATGGAATTGAAAACTCCCTCGGCAGGGTAAAAGATCCTGTGCAAAGGGGGTGCCGGCCCCGAGAAAATGGAAACTCAGGGACTGGGCACATACATACAACACGGTCGCAGGGGTACACTGCCCAATTTTGATTCCTCTCCAACATGCGGCTACAAACAACAAGCTGAAAAACGACCAGAAACTGCAGAAACTGATCCTGATGCCTGCTTCCTCAACTGCAAACGCTAGAATGGTGGAGCCGGCGTATGGCTGCCCAGCCCCGAACCAAACACTGGATGTGCCAGCTGCCTTGACCGCCATCGCTAGGGTGGTGGACCCGGCAGATGGCTTTGCCGCCATGTACCAGTCACTGGACATCAACAGGTGGACTGAAGCGAAACAAAACGTCACAGACATTACAGTGCCACAGACATGCAACTACAGCACACTTGTCATTGCCATGGTGAACATGGACCAGGAGGACACCGAACAAGCCGGTCCATTACACTGAACTGGACGAAAACAACGAACCGTACTTTGACGAATACGTTTTTGCACCATAAAACTGGTTCCAACAGCCAGAAACGGATACTCAGAACGACCAAAACTGGCAAACCACAACAGCACAGCAACCAGGGACTCAGAGTTTCGCTCTGGTGGCGGTACGGTACAACAGAGCCAATAACAACCAGACAGCCTCCAGGTTGAAACTGGATCTTCGTATCAGGAATCATCGTACAGCACGTACGAGATTCCACAGCCAGACCCACAGAACCAGAACACTGACTGGGACTGGTGGTCAAACTTTGTGTACGAAACTGGACGGCTGACCCAAGAATTTCAACAGTTCAGACACAAAACGTAACAGACGAATGAGCAAACGGCAGAAACACTGCAGCAGCTACAGCAAACAACGACAGAATAGGTCAGCGAACTGCACGCCACAGTCAACAGACAGGGTGAAGCACTCATGACAGAAATAAACGGCAGACACGAAGAACTGACAGCAGTGCTGGCAACAACACAAGCAAACATGGAGCTGGTGACAGTAAATCATAACAGACTGTAAAAGGAACATTTCAACAGAATGTCACAGCAGATCACAGAAATCAGGGAAATGTCTGGCTCACTGGGCGAAAAACTC
>CAAHFI011351395.1:0-11544 GCA_900893395.1 Euglena gracilis
CAACAAAGTGTGCGAAGCAGGTCTACGAGCTGACAGAGGTGGAGATGGTCTCAAGCCAAGTTGGAGACTACAGGAATTCGTTCTTGTACTCCGTTGCGCTGGCTGGAACTGTGGAGGTACCGCTGATCGACCTGTGGCAGACAGCAGCAGAAGTGGCGTTCAAGCTGGCTGAGCGCTGGCTGGTTGGCTGGCAGAAGTCAAAGAAGCAGAAGGGGACGACGCAGAGAGCGGAGCGGTCCGCGATGGAGGAGGACACCTGAGACGACGACGAGGACGACGACAACGACGTGACGGACGAGCGGCTCCCCTGGCAGGAGGAATTGGCGCCCTGGCGCCAGAGCTGGCGGCGTGCCTTCGCCACACCGAGAAACGAGATCGAGTACCATGGGAAAAGGTGCTGGCGGAGCTTCAACGGTATCAGGGGGTAAACAGTAAGAGCGGAAGATAATACTCATAGTTCAGACATAAAAGCGGCCTGGGACAAACAGCTGAAGGCACTACAGCGAAAAATGTTGCACCTGGAAGGGATGGTGGCATGCCTCTATGGAAGTGTTGACAATCATTATCAAGTATTGGAACAACAACGGTTTTTTGTTGTGGAAGAGCTGAGCAGACATTGCTGAAGGAGAGAAAGAATTGCAGCATTCCCGAGGCAATCCCAAGTACAACCAACGAGCTGTTCTCCAAGGGGGGCTTAGCAGTGGACAAAGCCCAGTGGGCTCTGAATCAAGCGGGCTTGACACCAGCCTTCTCCAGAAATTCTATGTCTCATTTTCCCATTCCCACAGGAGACAAAGGGTTCAAGATTAAATACGGCAAAGGCAAAGGCTATAGCAGCCAATTCAAGCCTGGGAGAGGAAAGGGATATGGCAGCCAGTCGAGACCAGGATGGTCTAAAGGGTCTGAATCCTCTCTGGAAAACGTCGATCCACAACTCATGTCCTCAGGAAAGGCAAGGGGAAGGCCTGAAGCATCAAAGTGCCCAGGAGGGGGGGCACGCAGCAAAGTCAAGCGCAGAAGGAAACTGGGCCAGCAGACCCTGTTATGCCCAAGAACAGCAAGCCAGATCCAAGATTGATCAGGGGAGAGAGGCTCCAGCTGAGCCAAGGGGAAAGGGAAAGCCCCAGCTGACCCCTGCCCTGGATATCCAGACTGGCAAGGGCTGCTGGAAGGAGTGACATGGCCCTCACCACAGTCCCCCCCCCTAAGTGCAGTGAGAGGAAGTAATCATTCAGGGGCTGGAATTCAGAGAACTGGTACGGCAGGGAGTGCCATTGTTTCAGAGATTGACTACATGTCGGCCATGGTGGCAGAAACAGGCGAACCAGTCGGTGGTGTCCCTAATTCTAAACGGAGTTCAGCCAGACCAACCCTTAACCCAATTTGTGTCAAGAAGGCAGCAACAAAAGTCAGCTCAGGAAAACCGCCATGGCTTGAGAAATCCTGAGGGAGTACCAAGGAAGTGGGGCAACCATAAAATGAAAATGCTAAAGGAACTGCCCACCTGGTTCCCTGGTTTGTGTTGCCAAAAGAAAGGGAGGGAGCCAAACATCGACTTATCACCGATTGTCGAGATCTAAATCAAATTTGCTGTCCAGAAAGGTTCACTTTGGAAAAAAATTTCCACCACTTTCTCCACTTTGAAGAAATTTTAAGGATTTGAAAGTGGCCTACTTTCATCTGGAAAAAGATTTCAAAAATATGTCAGAATTCAGGTGGGCCCAGACATGTTTTGGACTAAGCACCCTCCCAAAATTGTTCATGTCAACAATGAAAGTCCTGCAAAAAATGTGGAGAACAAAGGGGTTGCAGTCAAAAGACATTTGTTGACCACGCTGAACACCTTAGGACAGGCTGGGTTCAAGGTCAGCTAGAAAAAGTCTGTGTTAAACCCAACCCAAAGCGAACAACATTTGAGGTTCATCATTGATCTGAAAAAAGGTCAACTGGAGGTGCCCCCCCCCACAAATTGAAAAACATCAGAAAGGAATTGGCCAGGGTGGTTCAGGCCAAGAAATTTAGTGGCAGGAAAATTGCCAGCATTCTGGGACAAATCAGAAGTTACCTCCCAGCTCTGCAATTTTTGTGGTTCGTAACCCAAGAACTGTTAAAGTTCAGCCAGCTGAATCAGGAAAAAGGCTGGTATTTTTGCACCGACATTCCAAAAAATATGACGGAGGAAATCAAAGTTCTAAAGGCATATCTGCAGCCAGGCTTGGGCGTACCTTTTCTCCAGCAGGCAAAGAAGGATCCACCATTCAGACACCTCCACGTGGGCATGGGGGGGTGGACGTCTCCCAAAAAAAAGTCATACAAGCATTTTGGAGGGAGCAAAATTGTTTGCGTATCACTGTAAAAGAGTTGATGGCAGCAGTGCACACAGTGAAAGCCTTTGCAAAGCCTGGAGAAACTGTGGTGCTAAACGTGGACAATCAGGTGGCTCTAAGTTATCTCACCAAATGGGGTGGCAAAAAACAGCACCTAAAATTAAATTTTGGAACATCTTTTTCACTGGTGTTTAGAAACCAGTTTCAGCTGCAGGTCCAGTGGGTACCCTCCTCAAAAATGTTGGCAGACCCCCTCACCAGGTGGGATCAGGACAGGGGGGATTATACCCTGTGCCCAGGCCTGTTCAAGGATGTTCTAAAAATTGTCAGGAAAGAAATTTCTCCAGACATAGACATGTTTTAATCTCCAGGAAATGCGAAATTTCAGAAATTTGTGGTCAGATGGCCACACCACCAAGCTTTTCTGGTGGATGCCCTGAAATGCGACCTCTCCTCAGTAACAGAGGCCTACACCAATCCCCACTGGAAGGTCATCTTTCCTTGGTCATCAGGCTGAGACTGAACAGGGAAGTAAAATGGCTTTTGGAGACACCCGTGGGGGTGTCCAGTCCATGGTGGCCCCTATTAATCAAAATGTCAAAGCCTGGGACAAGAATGTCAGTCATACCCCAAGGGAGGGAATGTTCAAGAATTGTTGGTGGCAACCAAAGCCAAAGCCAAAGTGGCTCCTGGTTTGCACCATTGTATCAGGATCCTTTTTGGAACAGCAAAAAGTGCAACATCAAGACATCTTCTCATTCTTTTTCCCATTCTTTTCAGTCCTACCAATGGTTAAAATTTGCCTTCGGACCCGGTGCTGTTATCGGGGGTGGGAGGTACTGGATCCTTTTTAACCCGGGACCCTGCACCAAAGGCCGCCGAAAAATTTCCGGGGCTTTTCTTTCGCATTTCAAAATTTCTTTTGGCTTCCAGAGTGGCGGAGTCCCCCATGGGGGTACAAAAATTAAGTGAGTGACTGGTTTTGGCACGAGTGCAAGTGACCCCCCGGGTTCAGTGGAAAATGTTTTTTTTTGGTTATTATGGGTCGGAAAAGGGCTGACCAGGCCAAATTTGATCGACTGTTTTTCTGCATAATTGGCAGTTGTTTGGGCATTTTTGCAGGTTTTATTTTTTTTGCCACCAGCTATAGCCCGGTACTCCGATGAGTGGTGTCGGCTATTTTCTTGGTGGGGGCGTCCCCCGCAGGTGAGGATGGCTGTCTCTTTCTGGTGTGATTCTGGGTGGCTGGTTGGTACTGCTTTGTAGGGGTCCCTTTCCGGCTGGGATATCCTTCCTTTTCTGCTGAATTTTGAGTGGGGAGGTTGGGCTCACCATCTCCGTGTGCTTCGCCCTCTTGGAACCTTCCACCCCCTTCCTTTGTCGTGGGAGACCGAGATCTTTCGGGCTCCGCACTGTGAGATGGCGACGTACGTAGGTACTGTGCACCTCCCTTTGGGCCATAGTTTTTTTTTCCATTTTTGATCCGACTCCCAAACCTCAAATAATGGGTGTGAAAGGCTCCAAAGTTTTTCCACTGACCTAGCTGCTGGACATCTTCCTCTTTCAAACCAGCATGGTTCTACAAAAAAAACCCGCCCCTCTGATGCCTTGGAGTTTCCAGTGGGTGGTGTCCACCCCCCCCCCCCTTGCAACACTTCTTTGGTGAGGGAATTCACTCTGTCTGAGGTCAAAGGTCTCTTAACATCCAAAGACCATAACAATTATTTTTGTGCACAACCATGTGTGCTGTCCTTTCCACATACTCCTTCAATAAATGTCAGGGGTTTGTGAGGGCTGTGTGGCAAATGCAAAAGTCTCCTCCCACTTGGGGTACTGCAACCCTCTCCTTTGCAACAAAGCGAATTTTTTTCTCCCCCAAAACTTATTTTTTGCTGGGTTCTGGTTAGTTCAACCCCCCTGTGGACGGTGAACAGCCTCCAACAAATGATCAGTCTGTTTATGAGCTCTTTTACGGACAGTTCTGAGAGGGGTTTTTAATTTTTAATGATGTTCTCTAGAAATTCTGTGGGGTCCCAAAAATGGGCATACTTGCAGACATTTTCATTCCGTTTTCTTTTCCATGGAGCCAAAAGAGGGGAAAAGCTCAAAGAACCAAACCCTGAGAGTAATAGAGCTGCTGCACATGCATTTCGAGCAGTGTTGAGGGTGTGAACAGCAAGATCAAGGATGGCCTCAGCCATCTTGTTGACTATGCAGTCCTGCAGGGGCTCCCCTTTGTGCAACAATTGGCCCCCCCAATGTCCTGAAGGCTGAGTCATATCTTTTGACATTTTCCAGATTTTTTATGTAAGTGTCGATACCGGACATCGAAACTTCCTGGGATTATAACATTTGCCTGACACAATCAAGCAGGCCAAATTCCACCTTGGGGGGGGGCATCTCTTCCCCCCAACAGTTGGTGAATAGGCCCCACTGGGGGGTACCAGCAAAACGTTGCTACCTGGGGGCCTGTTTGACATTAAATGGTGCCACCATGATGTCGAAGCCTAGTGGGGTACGATCAACAGACAAGTTAGGTCTGGGTTTAACATTAATCTCTGAACCCACTGGGGGATTATCCTCCAGGGAGGGTTTGCATAAACAGGGGGGAGGCCCGTTAAATCTGCCTTCAAGGCATCCACCGACCGGCAAAGCACTTTGGTGGGGGGTATCGACAAATGAACTTGGAGATTTTTTTGCTTGCTGAGTGTGCAAAACCTGTCCACCTCTGGGGTTATTCATTATTTGAAAAACTGCGGAATCTTGTGAAAAATGTGTGTATTTAGGGGAAAATCCCCTGGGTCTTTTTGCTCCCTTGTCAGGGAGTCTGCCAATTTCTCCTGGGTGGGACCCCAAACCACCTGCAAACTGATTATTTTTTTCTTGACAGTGGTACAGAAGAGGTTTTAAGATGGAATTTAAGTTGGGACTTATTCCTGCCCAATTTGTTAAATAGCTCACGGTTACTTGGCTGTCCATGTGAAGGACAATTGTTGGTTTGGGTTTTGAAAAAGCTTTTACTGTTTCCAGTGCCGACATCAACTCTTTTTGGTTGATGTGAAGGACATGCAAGTGCCTCCAAAAATCATGCGCCTTTTGGCCTGAGTTTTTGTGCAGCCCCCCCCCCCCACTGCCAGGTGCTGGTGTCTGAGAACAGTTCCTGAGAGGTCTGGAATTGAAATGCTCTACCCACACCTGGCTTTCGAAACGCTTTAATTGCAGAACTTCGTCTTTGAACCTCTGCGGAATGGTTAGGGTGTGGTCCCAACCCCACTTTGTGTGCAGATCCACCATTTTGCACAGCTGGCCTGTCAGAGTTTTGAGAAATGACATTGAAACTAAATAGCTTCTGACTTGCCCACAATAGAACCGAGTTTTCCTCAGCTTATTTTTTGTGCTGTGAGAACTTTGCCTAGCTCCTTTCTTAAGAATTTTAGTTTTTCCTGAAGAATTTCCAGTTGGCCTTTTTTTCAAAAGAGCCTCAGGCCAAAATTCTTTGTTTCCTGTGTTGGTTCCAGACAGGATCTGTGGAGGTTTAATCTGAAACCTGCCAGTAAGGGATCTTTTTTCAAATCTGCCAAATGCTGTGTTGCTCTCTTTTTGCTGGGGGCTAACAGCAAAATGTCGTCCAGGTAGATGAAAACTGCCTTTCCTTCGGTTCACCATTTCCTTTCCCAGACTCTCATGAGAGCCATAAATTATTGTGGCAGGCTGCTTATACCAACGCATGCAGCTTCAAATTTCCATGTTCCCCGGCCACGTGCATGCAAAAAAAATTTTCTTAGTTGCTGTGCAGTTTTAAGTGAAAATAAACATCTTTCAGGTCGATTTTCTCACAGAACCAACCTTTTCTTAAGTATGGGAAAATGTTGCCAATGTGTCCCAATATGAACTTCAGGGGGGTGAAATGGAGATTTAACTGTCAAAAATCAGAAATTAGTCTTTCCTTTGTCATTTCTCTCTCTTTTTGGAAATGATGAAATGAGAGACAAAATGTTTTGCCTCCTCTGTGGGTATTTGCTTGGTTGCCCCTGCACATTAGTATTCTCTCGGAATTTTCCTGGCAGTCATTATTTCTTGGGGCATTTTGAAGGGAACTTTTAAGGACATCCGAGGGGGAGGGGAATATCTGCCATAACCCCCTCCCTCATCAGGGTTTAATACCTTTCTGCTGGCCAGGATTGGATGGGAAGCCTTGAGGGGGAGTCCCCCTCTACCTCGAAACTTGGGGGGACGAAACATTTTCGATTTCATGGATGAGAAAGGGCTGAAAAATGGGTCGAAGTCGGTCAAAAATCCCAGATTTTTATTTGAAAATCGATCCAAAATGCTCATCTTTTCAAACATTTTGAACTTTTTTGGGGGGGGAACACCAACTCATCAAAAAATGGGCCATATGTCCAAAAGTCAGCAAAACGAGGTGTTTTTGATCATTTTCCGGCGTATAGCGCGGGAAGAAAGTTCTCTCTTTTTTTTTGGCACCTGTCGAGGAGGTGGGGGTGGTCCGCACCCCATCCGAACATCTGGGGATTAGGATTAGGATTAGAAGCGCCCAACGTCATGCAGTGCCCAAGGTCGACAGGGCCACCATGGCCCTGCCCCTAAAGGGCCTACCCGGGGCCCGGATGACGCTGCATGACCGTGGTCGGCTGGGTCAGTCTGAGCCTATGGACTCAGATGAGAACGGGGAGGTGACAGCTGCAGGGAATCTGGTGTGCAAGTTGGCAAAGGTTTGATGTGCAAAATGGAAAACCAGATAGAATGCACCAGGAGGTGCACCGGCACGTGCCGAAATACAACTAAGGTCCCAGCTGGCCAAGTGGAGTGGGGGAGGTGGGGCACATGAGTTGAAGGACAGGAAGTGTGTCGGCCCCCACTACTTCAACTCAGCGCCGCACGCCGCCAATGTTCGCAGGGGATTGATGTTTGGGACATACATCCCTAAACTCAGAGCACCACGTCCACTTGCGTCACACAGAAGTTAGACAAACAAATCCGTTGAAGGGAGGCGGGTGAGGGACGCGGAGGCATATCCGAGGATGGGCGCCCAGGATAACAGAAGCTAAAGGAGAAAAGTAAGAGAGGAATAAGACGGCCCTCGGAGATGGGCACCACGCAGCTGCCGTGCAGCGAGATCGCGGACTTGGGGTGCCGGGACGTAGGTAGCTGCACGCCGCTGAGCCACCAAACGGGTCAGCAGGGTGACCTTCAAATTTTGCCTGGGCACCAGTCCAGCATGCGGGTGGTCTGCTTCAGGAGGTTCCGCATCTCGGCAACCAAGTTTCCAGGGGGCCTGCGGGGCCGGTTGGCACTCCTCCAGTCCAGGTATTCCCGCAAGGGCGGAGGAAGTTGCAGGTGGTGGCGGACAAAGTGCTGGCGATGACGGCGAGGGCAGTGTCCAGGGTCTAAGCGTTCTGGGTGCTCCTGAAAGGAGGCAAGAGACGCTGCTGGGCCTGCTCGGGGAAAGTCTCCAGCCCGGAACTGGGGTGGGTGGGATGAAAAAGAGACTTGTCTTGGGGAGAGGTGATCAGTGAAGAGGCATGATATTCAAACTACTTTGCGGAGGACGGAAATATGGGCCGGGGAGGGGATGAAAAATAGGAAGGAGGAGGGGAAAAAAGGAAAGGAAAAGGAAAGGAAGAAAAAGCCATTTGCTAGTCATTTGCCTGAAAAATAAAAATTTTAACTAAGGTAAATAGAAGAAAAATGGCCAGGAAATATCCAAATTGCGAAATTACGTCTTTTGGTCGGGTGGGGAAAAAGAGGAAAGAGTAGGAAATGGAAGAAGGGGACAAGGTTCTTCTTCGATCTCCTGCGGTGAGGAGGTAATTTGCTTAAGGACAGAAACGGGGAGGTTTGAGGCCGCCTGCCGCTGGCCCAGTATTCCATTTGGAGAATATCAATACACTGCCCGGATGGGTGGTATTTAAGACGGGCCAGGGGAGGGGGGCTGGAATGTCCACAGCAATCCCAGCCGTGCCAGGCAGCACTGAAGGCCCACGAACCCCACGGCGACGAGGTCCATAGCTAGCGCTATCCCAAGCCGGACAGAGGCGCAGAGTTCGTCACCAAGAACGGCTGCCTGAGCGACGGAGGACCGTGGTCCTGGGTGGGTGAACGGCTAGCAGCTGCGCAGGTGGGTCGGCAGGCATTGTGCGAACAGGAGTTGGTCGCGGCTTCGCTGGGGCCAGGGGGCTGGCTTGGAGGCCAACCTGCTGCTAGGGGGGTGGATGGTGGAGCCCTGGGAGGGCAGGCGGATGACCGACAAGGGGGCGGTGATTGGGCGAGTAGTCGCAGCCGGCGGCCTCGGGCTGGGTTGTAAGGCCTGGGGGCGGGGCGGGGTGCGGGGTGGCTGGTGGAGGTCTTTCCACAATCACATGACGAGGTTGCAGAAGGTGGCCATCACACAGGGGGCACTGGGGAATAGCAATTCCTCAAGACAACCCCCAGCCAGCTGACCCAGATCACTGCCACGGTTGTATGTGCGGCAAGCGCGTGCCCGCGCTGTGGCAGACGGGCGGCAAGAAGAGGGGATATTTGGAAAGTGGTGCAGATTCTAAGCAGGTTCCTGGTACCTGTCCACAGCTGATGGCTGTGAACAGGTGCCGTGGACGTACAATTTGCTGGGTTTTCAGCAGGGCAGGTTTTGTTGACAACTTTCGGCAGGGGGCACTCGACTGGAGGAGGCCAGCAGTCGTCTGGGGATCTGTGCCGCAGTTCAGCAACCATCAAGCCTCTGTGGGGTTAACATGAAGGGTCGTCAGACCGCACCAACAGGAGAACGAAATTTTGCTGGCCTGGGAGGGGTCCAAAACTTCCATAGACTGGTAACATCCTCCGGGCAGGGCGGCCAGCGGTCCCAATTGAAAGCCCAGCGTAAGATGTGCGGGTCTCAGGTGTCGGTTCGGCTCAGGGCGTCCGCGGCTGCCTGCCAGGAGTGCAGCTCGCAGAGCCGTTGGAGCTAGTCGCCCTCGTCCGGAGACAGGCTCGGCTGGGGTCCAGCGCTGCATTGCGCTCCCCGACAGGAACCTTCGGCATGGGGGTATGGTGGAAAACCAAGGCATTGCAATGCGCACGGGGTGGTCAGCCTGCCGCCCTGATCAGGGGTGAGTGTTGGGGGTTGTCACATGGGAAGAAGGTATGGTGACAAGAAAACGCCTGCCGGACAGCCTCACTGGACAACGCCCACAAATCATCTGGTGACCTTGCCGGCAGCAGGAAGAGGATGACAGGCCGCAGGGACCGAGAGAACATCTATTGGACGACGGCAGCAGGAACAGAAAGAACAACAAGTTGAAGACGGCCGCAAGGACCGAGAGGTGGGCCGGGAAGACAATGCAGTCCTGGGGGGGGCACCCGCTCGGTGATGCAGGATTTGGTCCTTCCTGAAACATTTTGCAGCCCCTGATGGTTTTAGGCCTGGTTGTGGTTGTGCGATGTGACAAGCATCCAAAAGGCCAGAAGAGGGGGTTCGGTTGTCGTGAGTGACGCAGACTGGGGAGGGGGTGCATCATGTGGTGTAATACAAAGTTCCTTGAACCTGGCTTCTGGCAACCTGCAAAAAAAGAGAAAACGAAGAAGAATATAGAGCAAAAAAAAAGAAGAAAAAAAAGGCAAAAAAAAGCAAGGGCCATGGTGCAGTCAGAAGAAATGTCGGGCTTGTACCATCCAGATGTCTCACATCTATCCCCCTCCTTCGCGTTTCTACTACCAACCTCACAGTGCCATCTGACTTCCCCTTCAAGGCAAACACCTTCTCCAATTTGGGAACCTGCACAGGCGGGCGCGGCTGGGCACATGACTCCCACAGGCTGGCAGGGACACGTGCACAGTACGGGCCCAAGCCCGACCCGGGCCCAGCGATGGACCACGTGCCAGGCCGGCGGAGGGGTGGAGGGATGCACGCAAGCGCATGGTGCAGTGTTCAAGTAGGAGGGGCGCTGTGTGACATCACCGGGTCACTCCTAAAAATGGCACTCTCTGAGTGCTGATATGGGCGGAGAAATGACTGGGGGTGCTAGTGAGTTGATGGTGCTTCCTTGAGACGGCTGGGAGGCTGGATGCGCATGCTACCGTTCTGGGCCCTGGGGCTACGGCGGGGTTAACAGGGGACGCCCTGAAAATAATTAAGAAAAACGGGCACATGTGTGGCCCTGTTTTCACAGAAGCCATGGACCGTCGACTGGGGTTGGGGCCAGGCCAGGACACTACATAATTGTTGTGGGAATTTTGCGGTTGTGTTTCGCGATTCCGCGATTCGGTTTGTAAAGGGGCTCGATTCCGCGATTCGGGGTGCGGTAACATTCCAGGGGGGTAGAAATCCCGTTGTTCACCCGCAAATCGGGGAACCGCGGTAAATTCCGCGTTTCGCATTCGCGATCCATGGCCAATCTCCGGGGTAGGGGTATGGCTCATACCGCGAATCAGTCCCGATTCGTGAATATCTTGTTGTAAAACCGGAGGATTCGCGGCTTTAGTGGTAAAAACCGGTTCCTCAGCCGAAGATTCACCCTTAGGGGGGGAATCATAAGTTGGGGTATAAACGGGCGATTGTAATCGCGATTGTAGGCATGTTCATGAGCATGTGCATCCGTGGATGCTTGTAGGGCATGCACATAGGAAGATGCTTGTAGGGGTGCACATACTGCGCTTTTGGAAGGATTGGCATCCAACGAGTCGCGAATTTGATGCACAAAGTCGCGAGGTGGATGTTGGGCATCCGAAGATGCTTCGGTTGATGCGCGAAAAGCGCGTTGTGAGCTGGAAGTTGCATTTTGACGACCGAAAACACTGTTTTCAGGGGCAAAGTGCGGGGGGTTGCGGGATTTTGCATGAATCTCGTCCAAACTCAATGAAAAATCTTGGATACTTTGTTCCAATGAACCAACCACTTGGAAAAGGTCCGAAATTCTTTCGACATCACACTGCAAACACTTAATACGTTTGCGGTATGAGGGTAACTCATCCAAAAGAGGTAGTTTGTCAAAAATGGAGTCAAAATCCGCTGAAAGCTTTGGAAAAGTGGTGTCCAAGAAAGGGACCCGCTTAACCAAAGTTTCCATTGCTGTTGTAAGGGCGTTCAACCGATACTCGGCTTGTGTGGTTGTGGTACCCAACGTGGGTTGGGGTACCCCTACCGCATTTTCAGCGGTTTTGTCGTCCATCATTGTAGAAAGTCGGTTCTCCAACACCGAAATTTGTTGTTTTAGTGTGAGAA
>CAAHFI011353641.1:0-17469 GCA_900893395.1 Euglena gracilis
AGGAACCGGCTTGAGGTCCAGAACCGGGTATAACCAGGAAACCGATTGGCACCTCAGTCGAGCTGAAGGAGGCAGATTTCAACCCGGATTCACCCGGAACGCGTCTAGGGTGTGAAATAATACATGCAGCCGGAAGAGGAGGGTCAATCCGGGTGAATCGGTGCCTGGACCCTAGGAACTGGGTCAGCGGGGGCCCGGGTAACAAGAACCTGGCTTGAGGTCCAGAACCGGGTATAACCAGGAAACCGATTGGCACCTCAGTCGAGCTGAAGGAGGCAGATTTCCGCCGATTCACCCGGAACGCGTGTCTAGGGTGTGAAATACATGCAGCCGAAGATTTGGAGGAATCCGGGTAATCGGGTGCCTGGACCCTATGAACTGGGGTCAGCGGGGGCCCGGGTAACAAGGAACCTGGCTTGAGGTCCAGAACCGGGTATAACCAGAACCGATTGGCACCTCAGTCGAGCTGAAGAGGCAGATTTCACCCGGATTCACCCGGAAACGCGTGTCTAGGGGTGTAAAACATGCAGCCGGAAGATTTGAGGGTCAATCCGGGAATCGGGTGCCGGTGACCCTATGGAACGGGGTCAGCGGGGGCCGGTCATAACAAGGAACCTGGCTTGAGGTCCAGAACCGGGTATAACCAGGAAACCGATTGGCACCTCAGTCGAGCTGAAGGAGGCAGATTTCACCCGATTCACCCGGAACGCGTGTCTAGGGGTGTGAAAATACATGCAGCCGGAAGATTTGGAGGGGTCAATCCGGGTGAATCGGGTGCCTGGGACCAATGGAACTGGGGTCAGCGGGGCCCGGGTAACAAGGAACCTGGCTTGAGGTCCAGAACCGGGGTATAACCAGGAAACCGATTGGCACCGTCAGCTGAAGGAGGCAGATTCACCCGGATTCACCCGGAACCGTGTCTAGGGGTGAAATACATGCAGCCGGAAGATTGGAGGGGTCAATCCGGGTGAATCGGGGCCTGGGACCCATGGAACTGGGTCAGCGGGGGCCCGGGTAACAAGGAACCTGGCGAAGGTCCAGAACCGGGGTATAACCAGAAACCGATTGCACCTCAGTCGAGCTGAAGGAGGCAGATTCACCCGGATTCACCGGAAACGCGTGTCTAGGGTGTGAAATACATGCAGCCGGGAAGATTTGGAGGGGTCAATCCGGGTGAATCGGGTGCCTGGGACCCTATGGAACTGGGGTCAGCGGGGGCCCGGGTAACAAGGAACCTGGCTTGAGGTCCAGAACCGGGTATAACCAGGAAACCGATTGGCACCTCAGTCGAGCTGAAGGAGGCAGATTTCACCCGGATTCACCCGGAACGCGTGTCTAGGGGTGTGAAATACATGCAGCCGGAAGATTGGAGGGGTCAATCCGGGTGAATCGGGTGCCTGGGACCTATGGAACTGGGGTCAGCGGGGCCCGGGTAACAAGGAACCTGGCTTGAGGTCCAGAACCGGGTATAACCAGGAAACCGATTGGCACCTCAGTCGAGCTGAAGGAGGCAGATTTCACCCGGATTCACCCGGAACGCGTGTCTAGGGTGTGAAATACATGCAGCCGGAAGATTTGGAGGGGTCAATCCGGGTGAATCGGGTGCCTGGGACCCTATGGAACTGGGGTCAGCGGGGCCCGGGTAACAAGAACCTGGCTTGAGGTCCAGAACCGGGGTATAACCAGGAAACCGATTGGCACCTCAGTCGAGCTGAAGGAGGCAGATTTCACCCGGATTCACCCAACGCGTGTCTAGGGGTGTGAAATACATGCAGCCGGAAGATTTGGAGGGTCAATCCGGGAATCGGGTGCCTGGACCCTATGGAACTGGGGTCAGCGGGGGCCCGGGTAACAAGGAACCTGGCTTGAGGTCCAGAACCGGGGTATAACCAGGAAACCGATTGGCACCTCAGTCGAGCTGAAGGAGGCAGATTTCACCCGGATTCACCCGGAACGCGTGTCTAGGGTGTGAAATACATGCAGCCGGAAGATTTGGAGGGGTCAATCCGGGTGAATCGGGTGCCTGGGACCCTATGGAACTGGGGTCAGCGGGGCCCGGGTAACAAGGAACCTGGCTTGAGGTCCAGAACCGGGTATAACCAGGAAACCGATTGGCACCTCAGTCGAGCTGAAGGAGGCAGATTTCACCCGGATTCACCCGGAACGCGTGTCTAGGGGTGTGAAATACATGCAGCCGGAAGATTTGAGAGGGGTCAATCCGGTGAATCGGGTGCCTGGGACCTATGGAACTGGGGTCAGCGGGCCCGGGTAACAAGGAACCTGGCTTGAGGTCCAGAACCGGGTATAACCAGGAAACCGATTGGCACCTCAGTCGAGCTGAGGAGGCAGATTTCACCCGGATTCACCCGGAACGCGTGTGGGTGTGAAATACATGCAGCCGGAAGATTTGGAGGGGTCAATCCGGGTGAATCGGTGCCTGGGACCCTATGGAACTGGGGTCAGCGGGGCCCGGGTAACAAGGAACCTGGCTTGAGGTCCAGAACCGGGGTATAACCAGGAAACCGATTGGCACCTCAGTCGAGCTGAAGGAGGCAGATTTCACCCGGATTTCACCCGGAACGCGTGTCTAGGGGTGTGAAATACATGCAGCCGGAAGATTTGGAGGGGTCAATCCGGGTGAATCGGGTGCCTGGACCCTATGGAACTGGGGTCAGCGGGGCCCGGGTAACAAGGAACCTGGCTTGAGGTCCAGAACCGGGGTATAACCAGGAAACCGATTGGCACCTCAGTCGAGCTGAAGGAGGCAGATTTCACCCGGATTCACCCGGAACGCGGTCTAGGGTGTGAAATACATGCAGCCGAAGATTTGGAGGGTCAATCCGGGTGAATCGGTGCCTGGGACCCTATGGAACTGGGGTCAGCGGGGGCCCGGTAACAAGGAACCTGGCTTGAGGTCCAGAACCGGGTATAACCAGGAAACCGATTGGCACCTCAGTCGAGCTGAAGGAGGCAGATTTCACCCGGATTCACCCGGAACGCGTGTCTAGGGTGTGAAATACATGCAGCCGGAGATTTGGAGGGGTCAATCCGGGTGAATCGGGTGCCTGGGACCCTATGGAACTGGGGTCAGCGGGGCCCGGTAACAAGGAACCTGGCTTGAGGTCCAGAACCGGGTATAACCAGGAAACCGATTGGCACCTCAGTCGAGCTGAAGGAGGCAGATTTCACCCGGATTCACCCGGAACGCGTGTCTAGGGTGTGAAATACATGCAGCCGGAAGATTTGGAGGGTCAATCCGGGTGAAT
Source organism: Euglena gracilis (assembly GCA_900893395.1). Lineage (NCBI taxonomy): Eukaryota > Euglenozoa > Euglenophyceae > Euglenales > Euglenaceae > Euglena > Euglena gracilis. Next base: position 3,267 of record CAAHFI011353641.1, read on the forward strand.
CGGGTGCCTGGGACCCTATGGAACTGGGTCAGCGGGGCCCGGGTAACAAGGAACCTGGCTTGAGTCCAGAACCGGGGTATAACCAGGAAACCGATTGGCACCTCAGTCGAGCTGAAGGAGGCAGATTTCACCCGGATTCACCCGGAACGCGTGTCTAGGGTGTGAAATACATGCAGCCGGAAGATTTGGAGGGTCAATCGGGTGAATCGGGTGCCTGGGACCCTATGGAACTGGGGTCAGCGGGGGCCCGGGTAACAAGGAACCTGGCTTGAGGTCCAGAACCGGGTATAACCAGGAAACCGATTGGCACCTCAGTCGAGCTGAAGGAGGCAGATTTCACCCGGATTCACCCGAACGCGTGTCTAGGGGTGAAATACATGCAGCCGGAAGATTTGGAGGGTCAATCCGGGTGAATCGGGTGCCTGGGACCCTATGGAACTGGGGTCAGCGGGGCCCGGGTAACAAGGAACCTGGCTTGAGGTCCAGAACCGGGTATAACCAGGAAACCGATTGGCACCTCAGTCGAGCTGAAGGAGGCAGATTTCACCCGGATTCACCCGGAACGCGTGTCTAGGGGTGTGAAATACATGCAGCCGGAAGATTTGGAGGGTCAATCCGGGTGAATCGGGTGCCTGGGACCCTATGGAACTGGGGTCAGCGGGGCCCGGTAACAAGGAACCTGGCTTGAGGTCCAGAACCGGGTATAACCAGGAAACCGATTGGCACCTCAGTCGAGCTGAAGGAGGCAGATTTCACCCGGATTCACCCGGAACGCGTGTCTAGGGGTGTGAAATACATGCAGCCGGAAGATTTGGAGGGGTCAATCCGGGTGAATCGGGTGCCTGGGACCCTATGGAACTGGGGTCAGCGGGGCCCGGGTAACAAGGAACCTGGCTTGAGGTCCAGAACCGGGTATAACCAGGAAACCGATTGGCACCTCAGTCGAGCTGAAGGAGGCAGATTTCACCCGGATTCACCCGGAACGCGTGTCTAGGGGTGTGAAATACATGCAGCCGGAAGATTTGGAGGGGTCAATCCGGGTGAATCGGGTGCCTGGGACCCTATGGAACTGGGGTCAGCGGGGGCCCGGGTAACAAGGAACCTGGCTTGAGGTCCAGAACCGGGTATAACCAGGAAACCGATTGGCACCTCAGTCGAGCTGAAGGAGGCAGATTTCACCCGGATTCACCCGGAACGCGTGTCTAGGGGTGTGAAATACATGCAGCCGGAAGATTTGGAGGGTCAATCCGGGTGAATCGGGTGCCTGGGACCCTATGGAACTGGGGTCAGCGGGGCCCGGGTAACAAGGAACCTGGCTTGAGGTCCAGAACCGGGGTATAACCAGGAAACCGATTGGCACCTCAGTCGAGCTGAAGGAGGAATTTCACCCGGATTCACCCGGAACGCGTGTCTAGGGGTGTGAAATACATGCAGCCGGAAGATTTGGAGGGTCAATCCGGTGAATCGGGTGCCTGGGACCCTATGGAACTGGGGTCAGCGGGGCCCGGGTAACAAGGAACCTGGCTTGAGGTCCAGAACCGGGTATAACCAGGAAACCGATTGGCACCTCAGTCGAGCTGAAGGAGGCAGATTTCACCCGGATTCACCCGGAACGCGTGTCTAGGGGTGTGAAATACATGCAGCCGGAAGATTTGGAGGGGTCAATCCGGGTGAATCGGGTGCCTGGGACCCTATGGAACTGGGGTCAGCGGGGCCCGGGTAACAAGGAACCTGGCTTGAGGTCCAGAACCGGGTATAACCAGGAAACCGATTGGCACCTCAGTCGAGCTGAAGGAGGCAGATTTCACCCGGATTCACCCGGAACGCGTGTCTAGGGTGTGAAATACATGCAGCCGGAAGATTTGGAGGGGTCAATCCGGGTGAATCGGGTGCCTGGGACCCTATGGAACTGGGGTCAGCGGGGCCCGGGTAACAAGGAACCTGGCTTGAGGTCCAGAACCGGGGTATAACCAGGAAACCGATTGGCACCTCAGTCGAGCTGAAGGAGGCAGATTTCACCCGGATTCACCCGGAACGCGTGTCTAGGGGTGTGAAATACATGCAGCCGGAAGATTTGGAGGGTCAATCCGGGTGAATCGGGTGCCTGGGACCCTATGGAACTGGGGTCAGCGGGGGCCCGGGTAACAAGGAACCTGGCTTGAGGTCCAGAACCGGGGTATAACCAGGAAACCGATTGGCACCTCAGTCGAGCTGAAGGAGGCAGATTTCACCCGGATTCACCCGGAACGCGTGTCTAGGGTGTGAAATACATGCAGCCGGAAGATTTGGAGGGGTCAATCCGGGTGAATCGGGTGCCTGGGACCCTATGGAACTGGGGTCAGCGGGGCCCGGGTAACAAGGAACCTGGCTTGAGGTCCAGAACCGGGTATAACCAGGAAACCGATTGGCACCTCAGTCGAGCTGAAGGAGGCAGATTTCACCCGGATTCACCCGGAACGCGTGTCTAGGGTGTGAAATACATGCAGCCGGAAGATTTGGAGGGTCAATCCGGGTGAATCGGGTGCCTGGGACCCTATGGAACTGGGGTCAGCGGGGCCCGGGTAACAAGGAACCTGGCTTGAGGTCCAGAACCGGGGTATAACCAGGAAACCGATTGGCACCTCAGTCGAGCTGAAGGAGGCAGATTTCACCCGGATTCACCCGGAACGCGTGTCTAGGGGTGAAATACATGCAGCCGGAAGATTTGGAGGGTCAATCCGGGTGAATCGGGTGCCTGGGACCCTATGGAACTGGGGTCAGCGGGCCCGGGTAACAAGGAACCTGGCTTGAGGTCCAGAACCGGGTATAACCAGGAAACCGATTGGCACCTCAGTCGAGCTGAAGGAGGCAGATTTCACCCGGATTCACCCGGAACGCGTGTCTAGGGGTGTGAAATACATGCAGCCGGAAGATTTGGAGGGTCAATCCGGGTGAATCGGGTGCCTGGGACCCTATGGAACTGGGTCAGCGGGGCCCGGGTAACAAGGAACCTGGCTTGAGGTCCAGAACCGGGTATAACCAGGAAACCGATTGGCACCTCAGTCGAGCTGAAGGAGGCAGATTTCACCCGGATTCACCCGGAACGCGTGTCTAGGGTGTGAAATACATGCAGCCGGAAGATTTGGAGGGGTCAATCCGGGTGAATCGGGTGCCTGGGACCTATGGAACTGGGGTCAGCGGGGGCCCGGGTAACAAGGAACCTGGCTTGAGGTCCAGAACCGGGTATAACCAGGAAACCGATTGGCACCTCAGTCGAGCTGAAGGAGGCAGATTTCACCCGGATTCACCCGGAACGCGTGTCTAGGGGTGAAATACATGCAGCCGGAAGATTTGGAGGGTCAATCCGGGTGAATCGGGTGCCTGGGACCCTATGGAACTGGGTCAGCGGGGCCCGGGTAACAAGGAACCTGGCTTGAGGTCCAGAACCGGGTATAACCAGGAAACCGATTGGCACCTCAGTCGAGCTGAAGGAGGCAGATTTCACCCGGATTCACCCGGAACGCGTGTCTAGGGTGTGAAATACATGCAGCCGGAAGATTTGGAGGGGTCAATCCGGGTGAATCGGGTGCCTGGGACCCTATGGAACTGGGGTCAGCGGGGCCCGGGTAACAAGGAACCTGGCTTGAGGTCCAGAACCGGGTATAACCAGGAAACCGATTGGCACCTCAGTCGAGCTGAAGGAGGCAGATTTCACCCGGATTCACCCGGAACGCGTGTCTAGGGTGTGAAATACATGCAGCCGGAAGATTTGGAGGGGTCAATCCGGGTGAATCGGGTGCCTGGGACCCTATGGAACTGGGGTCAGCGGGGCCCGGGTAACAAGGAACCTGGCTTGAGGTCCAGAACCGGGGTATAACCAGGAAACCGATTGGCACCTCAGTCGAGCTGAAGGAGGCAGATTTCACCCGGATTCACCCGGAACGCGTGTCTAGGGTGTGAAATACATGCAGCCGGAAGATTTGGAGGGTCAATCCGGGTGAATCGGGTGCCTGGGACCCTATGGAACTGGGGTCAGCGGGGCCCGGGTAACAAGGAACCTGGCTTGAGGTCCAGAACCGGGGTATAACCAGGAAACCGATTGGCACCTCAGTCGAGCTGAAGGAGGCAGATTTCACCCGGATTCACCCGGAACGCGTGTCTAGGGTGTGAAATACATGCAGCCGGAAGATTTGGAGGGTCAATCCGGGTGAATCGGGTGCCTGGACCCTATGGAACTGGGGTCAGCGGGGCCCGGGTAACAAGGAACCTGGCTTGAGGTCCAGAACCGGGTATAACCAGGAAACCGATTGGCACCTCAGTCGAGCTGAAGGAGGCAGATTTCACCCGGATTCACCCGGAACGCGTGTCTAGGGGTGTGAAATACATGCAGCCGGAAGATTTGGAGGGGTCAATCCGGGTGAATCGGGTGCCTGGGACCCTATGGAACTGGGGTCAGCGGGGCCCGGGTAACAAGGAACCTGGCTTGAGGTCCAGAACCGGGTATAACCAGGAAACCGATTGGCACCTCAGTCGAGCTGAAGGAGGCAGATTTCACCCGGATTCACCCGGAACGCGTGTCTAGGGGTGTGAAATACATGCAGCCGGAAGATTTGGAGGGGTCAATCCGGGTGAATCGGGTGCCTGGGACCCTATGGAACTGGGGTCAGCGGGGGCCCGGGTAACAAGGAACCTGGCTTGAGGTCCAGAACCGGGTATAACCAGGAAACCGATTGGCACCTCAGTCGAGCTGAAGGAGGCAGATTTCACCCGGATTCACCCGGAACGCGTGTCTAGGGGTGTGAAATACATGCAGCCGGAAGATTTGGAGGGGTCAATCCGGGTGAATCGGGTGCCTGGGACCCTATGGAACTGGGGTCAGCGGGCCCGGGTAACAAGGAACCTGGCTTGAGGTCCAGAACCGGGTATAACCAGGAAACCGATTGGCACCTCAGTCGAGCTGAAGGAGGCAGATTTCACCCGGATTCACCCGGAACGCGTGTCTAGGGGTGTGAAATACATGCAGCCGGAAGATTTGGAGGGTCAATCCGGGTGAATCGGGTGCCTGGGACCCTATGGAACTGGGGTCAGCGGGGGCCCGGGTAACAAGGAACCTGGCTTGAGGTCCAGAACCGGGTATAACCAGGAAACCGATTGGCACCTCAGTCGAGCTGAAGGAGGCAGATTTCACCCGGATTCACCCGGAACGCGTGTCTAGGGGTGTGAAATACATGCAGCCGGAAGATTTGGAGGGGTCAATCCGGGTGAATCGGGTGCCTGGGACCCTATGGAACTGGGGTCAGCGGGGCCCGGGTAACAAGGAACCTGGCTTGAGGTCCAGAACCGGGTATAACCAGGAAACCGATTGGCACCTCAGTCGAGCTGAAGGAGGCAGATTTCACCCGGATTCACCCGGAACGCGTGTCTAGGGGTGTGAAATACATGCAGCCGGAAGATTTGGAGGGTCAATCCGGGTGAATCGGGTGCCTGGGACCCTATGGAACTGGGGTCAGCGGGGCCCGGGTAACAAGGAACCTGGCTTGAGGTCCAGAACCGGGTATAACCAGGAAACCGATTGGCACCTCAGTCGAGCTGAAGGAGGCAGATTTCACCCGGATTCACCCGGAACGCGTGTCTAGGGGTGTGAAATACATGCAGCCGGAAGATTTGGAGGGGTCAATCCGGGTGAATCGGGTGCCTGGGACCCTATGGAACTGGGGTCAGCGGGGCCCGGGTAACAAGGAACCTGGCTTGAGGTCCAGAACCGGGTATAACCAGGAAACCGATTGGCACCTCAGTCGAGCTGAAGGAGGCAGATTTCACCCGGATTCACCCGGAACGCGTGTCTAGGGGTGAAATACATGCAGCCGGAAGATTTGGAGGGGTCAATCCGGGTGAATCGGGTGCCTGGGACCCTATGGAACTGGGGTCAGCGGGGCCCGGGTAACAAGGAACCTGGCTTGAGGTCCAGAACCGGGGTATAACCAGGAAACCGATTGGCACCTCAGTCGAGCTGAAGGAGGCAGATTTCACCCGGATTCACCCGGAACGCGTGTCTAGGGGTGTGAAATACATGCAGCCGGAAGATTTGGAGGGGTCAATCCGGGTGAATCGGGTGCCTGGGACCCTATGGAACTGGGGTCAGCGGGGGCCCGGGTAACAAGGAACCTGGCTTGAGGTCCAGAACCGGGGTATAACCAGGAAACCGATTGGCACCTCAGTCGAGCTGAAGGAGGCAGATTTCACCCGGATTCACCCGGAACGCGTGTCTAGGGGTGTGAAATACATGCAGCCGGAAGATTTGGAGGGTCAATCCGGGTGAATCGGGTGCCTGGGACCCTATGGAACTGGGGTCAGCGGGGCCCGGGTAACAAGGAACCTGGCTTGAGGTCCAGAACCGGGTATAACCAGGAAACCGATTGGCACCTCAGTCGAGCTGAAGGAGGCAGATTTCACCCGGATTCACCCGGAACGCGTGTCTAGGGGTGTGAAATACATGCAGCCGGAAGATTTGGAGGGGTCAATCCGGGTGAATCGGGTGCCTGGGACCCTATGGAACTGGGGTCAGCGGGGGCCCGGGTAACAAGGAACCTGGCTTGAGGTCCAGAACCGGGGTATAACCAGGAAACCGATTGGCACCTCAGTCGAGCTGAAGGAGGCAGATTTCACCCGGATTCACCCGGAACGCGTGTCTAGGGGTGTGAAATACATGCAGCCGGAAGATTTGGAGGGTCAATCCGGGTGAATCGGGTGCCTGGGACCCTATGGAACTGGGGTCAGCGGGGGCCCGGGTAACAAGGAACCTGGCTTGAGGTCCAGAACCGGGTATAACCAGGAAACCGATTGGCACCTCAGTCGAGCTGAAGGAGGCAGATTTCACCCGGATTCACCCGGAACGCGTGTCTAGGGGTGTGAAATACATGCAGCCGGAAGATTTGGAGGGGTCAATCCGGGTGAATCGGGTGCCTGGGACCCTATGGAACTGGGGTCAGCGGGGCCCGGGTAACAAGGAACCTGGCTTGAGGTCCAGAACCGGGGTATAACCAGGAAACCGATTGGCACCTCAGTCGAGCTGAAGGAGGCAGATTTCACCCGGATTCACCCGGAACGCGTGTCTAGGGGTGTGAAATACATGCAGCCGGAAGATTTGGAGGGTCAATCCGGGTGAATCGGGTGCCTGGGACCCTATGGAACTGGGTCAGCGGGGGCCCGGGTAACAAGGAACCTGGCTTGAGGTCCAGAACCGGGTATAACCAGGAAACCGATTGGCACCTCAGTCGAGCTGAAGGAGGCAGATTTCACCCGGATTCACCCGGAACGCGTGTCTAGGGGTGTAAATACATGCAGCCGGAAGATTTGGAGGGGTCAACCGGGTGAATCGGGTGCCTGGGACCCTATGGAACTGGGGCCCCGGGTAACAAGGAACCTGGCTTGAGGTCCAGAACCGGGTATAACCAGGAAACCGATTGGCACCTCAGTCGAGCTGAAGGAGGCAGATTTCACCCGGATTCACCCGGAACGCGTGTCTAGGGTGTGAAATACATGCAGCCGGAAGATTTGGAGGGGTCAATCCGGGTGAATCGGGTGCCTGGGACCCTATGGAACTGGGGTCAGCGGGGGCCCGGGTAACAAGGAACCTGGCTTGAGGTCCAGAACCGGGTATAACCAGGAAACCGATTGGCACCTCAGTCGAGCTGAAGGAGGCAGATTTCACCCGGATTCACCCGGAACGCGTGTCTAGGGGTGTGAAATACATGCAGCCGGAAGATTTGGAGGGTCAATCCGGGTGAATCGGGTGCCTGGGACCCTATGGAACTGGGGTCAGCGGGGCCCGGGTAACAAGGAACCTGGCTTGAGGTCCAGAACCGGGGTATAACCAGGAAACCGATTGGCACCTCAGTCGAGCTGAAGGAGGCAGATTTCACCCGGATTCACCCGGAACGCGTGTCTAGGGTGTGAAATACATGCAGCCGGAAGATTTGGAGGGGTCAATCCGGGTGAATCGGGTGCCTGGGACCCTATGGAACTGGGGTCAGCGGGGCCCGGGTAACAAGGAACCTGGCTTGAGGTCCAGAACCGGGTATAACCAGGAAACCGATTGGCACCTCAGTCGAGCTGAAGGAGGCAGATTTCACCCGGATTCACCCGGAACGCGTGTCTAGGGTGTGAAATACATGCAGCCGGAAGATTTGGAGGTCAATCCGGGTGAATCGGGTGCCTGGGACCCTATGGAACTGGGGTCAGCGGGGCCCGGGTAACAAGGAACCTGGCTTGAGGTCCAGAACCGGGGTATAACCAGGAAACCGATTGGCACCTCAGTCGAGCTGAAGGAGGCAGATTTCACCCGGATTCACCCGGAACGCGTGTCTAGGGGTGTGAAATACATGCAGCCGGAAGATTTGGAGGGGTCAATCCGGGTGAATCGGGTGCCTGGGACCCTATGGAACTGGGTCAGCGGGGCCCGGGTAACAAGGAACCTGGCTTGAGGTCCAGAACCGGGTATAACCAGGAAACCGATTGGCACCTCAGTCGAGCTGAAGGAGGCAGATTTCACCCGGATTCACCCGGAACGCGTGTCTAGGGGTGAAATACATGCAGCCGGAAGATTTGGAGGGTCAATCCGGGTGAATCGGGTGCCTGGGACCCTATGGAACTGGGGTCAGCGGGGGCCCGGGTAACAAGGAACCTGGCTTGAGGTCCAGAACCGGGGTATAACCAGGAAACCGATTGGCACCTCAGTCGAGCTGAAGGAGGCAGATTTCACCCGGATTCACCCGGAACGCGTGTCTAGGGTGTGAAATACATGCAGCCGGAAGATTTGGAGGGGTCAATCCGGGTGAATCGGGTGCCTGGGACCCTATGGAACTGGGGTCAGCGGGGCCCGGGTAACAAGGAACCTGGCTTGAGGTCCAGAACCGGGTATAACCAGGAAACCGATTGGCACCTCAGTCGAGCTGAAGGAGGCAGATTTCACCCGGATTCACCCGGAACGCGTGTCTAGGGGTGTGAAATACATGCAGCCGGAAGATTTGGAGGGTCAATCCGGGTGAATCGGGTGCCTGGGACCCTATGGAACTGGGGTCAGCGGGGCCCGGGTAACAAGGAACCTGGCTTGAGGTCCAGAACCGGGGTATAACCAGGAAACCGATTGGCACCTCAGTCGAGCTGAAGGAGGCAGATTTCACCCGGATTCACCCGGAACGCGTGTCTAGGGGTGTGAAATACATGCAGCCGGAAGATTTGGAGGGTCAATCCGGGTGAATCGGGTGCCTGGGACCCTATGGAACTGGGGTCAGCGGGGGCCCGGGTAACAAGGAACCTGGCTTGAGGTCCAGAACCGGGTATAACCAGGAAACCGATTGGCACCTCAGTCGAGCTGAAGGAGGCAGATTTCACCCGGATTCACCCGGAACGCGTGTCTAGGGGTGTGAAATACATGCAGCCGGAAGATTTGGAGGGGTCAATCCGGGTGAATCGGGTGCCTGGGACCCTATGGAACTGGGGTCAGCGGGGCCCGGGTAACAAGGAACCTGGCTTGAGGTCCAGAACCGGGTATAACCAGGAAACCGATTGGCACCTCAGTCGAGCTGAAGGAGGCAGATTTCACCCGGATTCACCCGGAACGCGTGTCTAGGGGTGTGAAATACATGCAGCCGGAAGATTTGGAGGGTCAATCCGGGTGAATCGGGTGCCTGGGACCCTATGGAACTGGGGTCAGCGGGGGCCCGGGTAACAAGGAACCTGGCTTGAGGTCCAGAACCGGGGTATAACCAGGAAACCGATTGGCACCTCAGTCGAGCTGAAGGAGGCAGATTTCACCCGGATTCACCCGGAACGCGTGTCTAGGGTGTGAAATACATGCAGCCGGAAGATTTGGAGGGTCAATCCGGGTGAATCGGGTGCCTGGGACCCTATGGAACTGGGGTCAGCGGGGGCCCGGGTAACAAGAACCTGGCTTGAGGTCCAGAACCGGGTATAACCAGGAAACCGATTGGCACCTCAGTCGAGCTGAAGGAGGCAGATTTCACCCGGATTCACCCGGAACGCGTGTCTAGGGGTGTGAAATACATGCAGCCGGAAGATTTGGAGGGGTCAATCCGGGTGAATCGGGTGCCTGGGACCCTATGGAACTGGGGTCAGCGGGGCCCGGTAACAAGGAACCTGGCTTGAGGTCCAGAACCGGGGTATAACCAGGAAACCGATTGGCACCTCAGTCGAGCTGAAGAGGCAGATTCACCCGGATTCACCCGGAACGCGTGTCTAGGGGTGTGAAATACATGCAGCCGAACGGGAGGGTAACCGGAACTGGGCTGGGACAAGAGAACTAGAGAACCGTATAACCAGGAAAAACCGATTGGCACCTCAGTCGAGCTGAAGGAGGCAGAATTACCCGATTCCACCCGGAACGCGTGTCTAGGGTGTGAAATACATGCAGCCGGAAGATTTGAGGGGTCAAATGGGTGATATCGGGTGCCTGGGACCCTATGGAACTGGGGTCAGCGGGGGCCCGGGTAACCGGGGTATAACCAGGAAACCGATTGCACCTCAGTCGAGCTGAAGGAGGCAGATTTCACCCGGATTCACCCGGAACGCGTGTCTAGGGTGTGAAATACATGCAGCCGGAAGATTTGGAGGGTCAATCCGGGTGAATCGGGTGCCTGGGACCCTATGGAACTGCGGGGGCCCGGTAACAAGGAACCTGGCTTGAGGTCCAGAACCGGGGTATAACCAGGAAACCGATTGGCACCTCAGTCGAGCTGAAGGAGGCAGATTCACCCGGATTCACCCGGAACGCGTGTCTAGGGGTGAAATACATGCAGCCGGAAGATTTGGAGGGGTCAATCCGGGTGAATCGGGTGCCTGACCCTATGGAACTGGGGTCAGCGGGGGCCCGGGTAACAAGGAACCTGGCTTGAGGTCCAGAACCGGGGTATAACCAGGAAACCGATTGGCACCTCAGTCGAGCTGAAGGAGGCAGATTTCACCCGGATTCACCCGGAACGCGTGGTCTAGGTGTGAAATACATGCAGCCGGAAGATTTGGAGGGGTCAATCCGGGTGAATCGGTGCCTGGGACCCTATGGAACTGGGTCAGCGGGGCCCGGGTAACAAGGAACCTGGCTTGAGGTCCAGAACCGGTATAACCAGGAAACCGATTGCACCTCAGTCGAGCTGAAGGAGGCAGATTTCACCCGGATTCACCCGAACGCGTGTCTAGGGTGTGAAATACATGCAGCCGGAAGATTTGGAGGGGTCAATCCGGGTGAATCGGGTGCCTGGGACCCTATGGAACTGGGTCAGCGGGCCCGGTAACAAGGAACCTGGCTTGAGGTCCAGAACCGGGTATAACCAGGAAACCGATTGGCACCTCAGTCGAGCTGAAGGAGCAATTCACCCGGATTCACCCGAACGCGTGTCTAGGGGTGTGAAATACATGCAGCCGGAAATTTGGAGGGGTCAATCCGGGAATCGGGTGCCTGGGACCCTATGGAACTGGGTCAGCGGGGCCCGGTAACAAGGAACCTGGCTTGAGGTCCAGAACCGGGTATAACCAGGAAACGATTGGCACCTCAGTCGAGCTGAAGGAGCAGATTCACCCGATTCACCCGGAACGCGTGTCTAGGGGTAAATACATGCAGCCGGAAGATTTGGAGGGGTCAATCCGGTGAATCGGCCTGGGACCCTATGGAACTGGGGTCAGCGGGGCCCGGGTAACAAGAACCTGAGTCCAGAACCGGGTATAACCAGGAAACCGATTGGCACCTCAGTCGAGCTGAAGGAGGCAATTTCACCCGGATTCACCCGGAACGTGTCTAGGGTGTGAAATACATGCAGCCGGAAGATTTGGAGGCAATCCGGGTGAATCGGGTGCCTGGACCCTATGGAACTGGGTCAGCGGGGCCCGGGTAACAAGGAACCTGGCTTGAGGTCCAGAACCGGGGTATAACCAGGAAACCGATGGCACCTCAGTCGAGCTGAAGGAGGCAATTTCACCCGGATTCACCCGGAACGCGTCTAGGGGTGTGAAATACATGCAGCCGGAAGATTTGGAGGGGTCAATCCGGGTGAATCGGTGCCTGGGACCCTATGGAACTGGGTCAGCGGGCCCGGGTAACAAGAACCTGGCTTGAGGTCCAGAACCGGGGTATAACCAGGAAACCGATTGGCACCTCAGTCGAGCTGAAGGAGGCAGATTTCACCCGGATTCACCCGGAACGCGTGTCTAGGGGTGTGAAATACATGCAGCCGGAAGATTTGGAGGGCAATCCGGGTGAATCGGTGCCTGGGACCCTATGGAACTGGGGTCAGCGGGGGCCCGGGTAACAAGGAACCTGCTTGAGGTCCAGAACCGGGTATAACCAGAAACCGATTGCACCTCAGTCGAGCTGAAGGAGGCAGATTTCACCCGGATTCACCCGGAACGCGTGTCTAGGGGTGTGAAATACATGCAGCCGGAAGATTTGGAGGGTCAATCCGGTGAATCGGTGCCTGGGACCCATGGAACTGGGTCAGCGGGGCCCGGGTAACAAGAACCTGGCTTGAGGTCCAGAACCGGGGTATAACCAGGAAACCGATTGGCACCTCAGTCGAGCTGAAGGAGGCAGATTCACCCGATTCACCCGGAACGCGTGTCTAGGGTGTGAAATACATGCAGCCGGAAGATTGGAGGGGTCAATCCGGGAATCGGGTGCCTGGGACCCTATGGAACTGGGGTCAGCGGGGCCCGGTAACAAGGAACCTGGCTTGAGGTCCAGAACCGGGTATAACCAGGAAACCGATTGGCACCTCAGTCGAGCTGAAGGAGGCAGATTTCACCCGGATTCACCGGAACGCTAGTGTGAAATACATCAGCCGGAAGATTTGGAGGGTCAATCCGGGTGAATCGGGTGCCGGGACCCTATGGAACTGGGGTCAGCGGGGCCCGGTGTAACACCTGGCTTGAGGTCCAGAACCGGGTATAACCAGGAAACCGATTGGCACCTCAGTCGAGCTGAAGGAGGCAGATTTCACCCGGATTCACCCGGAACGCGGTCTAGGTGTGAAATACATGCAGCCGGAAGATTTGGAGGGGTCAATCCGGGTGAATCGGGTCCTGGACCCTACTGGGCAGCGGGGCCCGGTAACAAGGAACCTGGCTTGAGGTCCAGAACCGGGTATAACCAGGAAGATTGGCACCTCAGTCGAGCTGAAGGAGGCAGATTTCACCCGGATTCACCCGGAACGCTGTCTAGGGTGAAATACATGCAGCCGAAGATTTGAGGGGTCAATCCGGTGAATCGGGTGCCTGGGACCCTATGGAACTGGGGTCAGCGGGGGCCCGGTAACAAGGAACTGGCTTGAGGTCCAGAACCGGGGATAACCAGGAAACCGATTGGCACCTCAGTCGAGCTGAAGAGGCAGATTTCACCCGGATTCACCCGGAACGCGTGTCTAGGGGTGTGAAATACATGCAGCCGGAAAATTTGAGGTCAATCCGGGAATCGGTGCCTGGGACCCTATGGAACTGGGGTCAGCGGGGCCCGGGTAACAAGAACCTGGCTTGAGGTCCAGAACCGGATAACCAGGAAACCGATTGGCACCTCAGTCGAGCTGAAGGCAGATTTCACCCGGATTCACCCGGAACGCTGTCTAGGGGTGTAAATACATGCAGCCGGAAGATTGGAGGGTCAATCCGGGGAATCGGTCCTGGACCCCTATGGAACTGGGCAGCGGGGGCCCGGTAACAAAGAACCTGGCTTGAGGTCCAGAACCGGTATAACCAGGAAACCGATTGCACCTCAGTCGAGCTGAAGGAGCAATCACCCGATTCACCCGGAACGCGTGTCTAGGGTGTGAAATACAATGCAGCCGAAGATTGGAGGTCAATCCGGGTGTCGGTGCCTGGACCCTATGGAACTGGTCAGCGGGCCCGGTACAAGAACCTGGCTTGAGGTCCAGAACCGGGTATAACCAGGAAACCGTTGCACCTCAGTCGAGTGAAAGGAGCAATTCACCCGGATTCACCCGGAACGCGTGTCTAGGGTGTGAAATACATGCAGCCGAAATTGGAGGGTCAATCCGGTAATCGGTGCCCTGGGACCCTAGAACTGGTCACGGGGCCCGGGTAACAAAACCTGGCTTGAGTCCAGAACCGGGTATAACCAGAACCATGGCACCTCAGTCGAGCTGAAGGAGGCATTTCACCCGGATTCACCCGAACGCGGTTAGGGTGTGTAAATACATGCAGC
>CAAHFI011357439.1:0-14334 GCA_900893395.1 Euglena gracilis
GAAAAAATCAACCCAAGACTGGCTCGACAAAAAATACATTGAGCCAGCCACAGCCAAAAATTCTGAATGGCTGTCCCAGACTTTTCCAGTTCCAAAAAAATCCAACGATTTTCCTTGGAGGGTGGTGTGGACCTCAGGGGCCAAACAGCCAACAAGGCGATGCAACTACCCCCTACCCAAAATTGAAGACATTTTTGGTCAAACATGGTGCAAACCAGTTTTCGATCATCGATTTGAAGCAAGCTTTTCACCAACAACCTTTACACCCAGAAAGTCGACCCATAACGTGTTGTTTTACCCCAAAGGCATTTTTCAGTGGAGGGTGAATGTAATGGGTTTGACAAATGCCCCCAACAATTTCAGCAATGATCGATGACCGTTTGACACCAGTAAGGGATATCGCCACAGGGTACATAGACGACATACTGGTGGGGACAACGGTCGGGAAGGGGAGGATCTATGGGGCAATCACGAAAAAGATTTGAGGAGGGTGTTGGAGGTGCTGAAAAACAGAACTTTTGGTGGCTGATGAATTCAAGCCAAACTTTTGTGAGGAGGTTGAATTTTGTGGACAAATTTTAGGAAACGGGACTAGGAGGCCGCACCGGGTAAGTTACGACGATCGAAAAGTGGGAGGTTCCAAAACAATTACGGCTTTGAGAGCCTTTTTGGGATTCACAAATTATTACAATGCATACATTCACATGTATGCGGAAGTAGCTGCCGGCTGCAAGACAAATTGAAAGTCCCCAGGGAGGTGGGAAAGAAAGGAAGTCGAAAACCTGTGGAATTTGATGGGGAGGATTTAAAAGCTTTTGAGGAGCTGAAAAAAGGTTGTGTTCGGGCCTAATGTTGCAACGGGTAGACCCAGATAAACCCTTTGTGCTAAGGGTTGATGCCAGTGGGTACGCCGTGGGGGCAACGTTAGAGCAAATGAAGGAGGGGGGAGGAAGACCCACAGCCCAGGATGTGATTGAGAAAAAAACTGTGCCAGTGGCTTTTATGTCTCGAAAATTGACCGAGGGGCAAAGAAAATGGACCCCCAGGGAGTTGGAGACGTACGCCATAATTTTGGCACTACAAAAATGGGAGATTTGGATTGGATTGCAACCCGTTTTGGTTTTAACCGACCACCAAAGTTTGGAGTCTTGGACAAGGGAGGTCCTAGACACCCCCAGTGGTCCGGTTGGGGAGGAGCGAGATGGCACAAATTTTCTCCAAGTATGACTTGACGGTGGATATATCCCGGGTAAAGAAAATACCATAGCGATATCCTTAGTCGGTGGGCATACCCAGCTTCACAGGCCCTAAGGGATATAAGTAAGCATGGGTCAGCCGAAGACAAGGATGAAATGGAAAATTTTATCCGGGAGGAAAAAGAAGAGGAAAAACAGTGTTTGGAGATAAGAATCAAAAACCAGCCCAATTTACGTAATGCCTGGATACGGGGGGTGACAACCCGTAGTGGCAAAAACGTAACACCTGAGGAGGAAAAAGGAGAGTGCACAAGGAGGGGAACCGAGGGTGGGGTAGACCCAGGAGGAAAAGACACCCCTGTGGACACCCTCACAAGGGCCCAGGAAAGAAAAGAAACGAGTTCATTTTTGGGATGAGAAAGTGGGGGGACGACCCCTGTCCCGGAGACGGCTGAAAGTTCGAGGGGGGACACTCGTATGGAAGTGGGGGACGCCCTGCCAAGTACGACCCCTAAGGATATTAAGCCCGTATGGGAGCGTGATTGGGGGGAAGCATATTCCCGATGCCCCACATGGAAAGAAAAATGGGAGGCTACCAAAGGTGGTTCAGTTTGGCCCAAAAGCTATAAAGTCTTGAACGGTCAACTGTTTTTCGAGGAAAAGTTGTGTGTGCCTGAAAGTTTCCAACCTTGGTGATTCAAGAAAATCACGAGTTTTTGGGGCACGTTGGCCCTGAAAAAGTTTGGAAACACACAATCCGTTTTGTTTGGGCTGATGAAAAGGCTGCAAAGCAACTCAACCAAAATTGCAGCAAAAATTGTTCCACATGCCAAGCGAGTGTGAGGGGGAGAGTTTGAAAGGACCGATCGAGTCCACACCCATACCCCCTGCACTAATGACAAGTGTTGCCATCGATTTGTTTCGAATGCCAAGGGTTTTACACGACGGGGGGAGTACGACACCCTAGCCCTTTGTGTGGATAGGCATTCGGGTTGGATTGTGGGGGTTGCATGCAAGGACAAGGGATTAACCGGTGCCAAGTTGGCTAAGGAAATGGTGAAAAATCAGTGGAGGCCTTTTGGGGTTCCCTCGGTCATCTCAAGTGACCAAGGGAGCCATTTCACAAGCACTTGGTGGAAAAACATGTGTGCACTTTTGGGGATTAGGCAAGCGTATTCCCAAGCATACCACCACCAAGCAAACGGAGGTTGAGAGAGCCGGACAACAGGTAATGGAGGTGTTGAGAAAATTGTACGTGGAGGAAAAAATTAATTGGTTGAAGCTTACCCCAAGTTTTGGACCGAATTCATGACGTAAAGGGGAAAGCGGGTTGAGCCCATATGAAATTGTGACTGGAAGGGAAAGACCATTGGCAGGGGTACCCTACCAACCACCCAAAGAATGTGAGGATTCGGTGGAGTTTTTCCGAAGGATGCAAGACATTGATGGAGGGTGGCTAGGATACTCAACAAAAAGCATGAGGAGGAGGTGGCAAGGATAAATAAGGGAGGAAAGAAATGGAACCCTAAAGGTGGGACGACGGTTTGGTATAGGAGACCCGAGGGTCGGGTGAGAAGCTTGATTCTAGGTGGGTGGGACCTGGGGTCGTGAAGGGTAGAGAAGGGGAACGGAGTTATGTAATTGAGATGAAACCTGGTGTGGATACAAAAGCTCATAGGAGTTTTTTGAAGGAGTATCGGGAACCCCAAGTGGAAGGTAAGGGGGTGCCTCTTTTTTACTATAAACGGACCGAAAAAAAAGAAGAGGCATTACCTGATGAGTGGGAGGTGGAAAAAATTTAAGGCACCGGAAAGGAAAAGATGGAAAATGGGAATTTTTGACCAAGTGGGTCGGATATGAGGACGGGGAGGAAACCTGGGAACCGGCTGGAAATTTCATTCATTGTGAAATATTGTCGTGAGAAAAAAGTGAAAGTGGACGTAATGTCCGAACTAAAAATTGACGGTGGGCCATAAGCTCTTGAGTGAGCTAGGAGGCCTTGACACAAGGTTGAGGGAAGGCAAAGTGCTGTTTTTTCCCCATCATTAAAATTCAAAATCCGGATTCATGTCTGTGTGTGTGCGTGTGTGTATGTGGCGCAAATGCGCACGAGTGTGTGAAGGAGGGAATGTCCAAGCTCAAACAATGGGAATCTGCCATGGAAAGAAATGGAGAAAGGCAGAAAAAGGCCCCGCAAGGGGGCCAGGAGTGTGAATGCCCCACCAGGGGACACCACTTTATACATGGGCAACCGGCCCAACATGGGGAAAGGAGTGGGCAACAAAAAAATGTCAGATTCGCCGGCCACAAACCCCACCACCTCCCCCGCCTCTACCCCACCGAATTACAAGCTTTTGAGACCTTTCAAGGACGAGTAATGGCAAATGACACCATAATGAGGAGTTGGGGCTGTGGGAAATTAAACCAAGTCAATTTGGATGAGAGGCTCCAAGGATTTTACAAAACATGTGATGTTTGCCACGGGGAGGACACTTTTTTGGCTCCCTTGAACGATGGGGAGGAGGGATTCAAAAGATTCTGCATCAATTGTGAAACCTTTGAAAGGGTGGATGTCAGAGGGGTGCCATTTCGGTCACCCGATTTTCAGCCAAGGGAGTGGTATGAAGTGTGCCAAAATTGTTTTCGGGAGTTCACGGTTCTTTTGCCTCTCAAGGAAGAGGGGAGATAAATTGTTTTACAAAAAAAGGTGTTTGGATTGTCAATATGAGGAGGATTGTGATGAGAATGGGCACACCATATTCCACAGGGAGAGGGGGACACAAACGGAAAGAAAGTATGGACCGAGGCCTTGGGTGAGACGGGAGAAGGCCTAAGTGGGCCAAGGTGCGGGAGGCTTTGAATGGGGGGTGCCAAAGGGGTAGGCACCAAAGCCCCGGGCAGAATCTTCCTTGTGAACAAATTGCGTAATAGCCTTGGTCTCCCCCCAAAGTTGATTTGGCGGAGACAGAAAGTACTGTACCGCCAACACACACACAAGGTCCTGCCGCACCAACACACCCCGCCCAAGCCCCCCGCCGCAGCCGACAATGTTGGAAGTGCGGCCGGTGGGGACACCTAGCGCGGGATTGTTGGAGCGGCGGGCACCGCTACCAACCATACAAGGCGGACAAAGGGGGAAAGGCAAGGCCTATGGCAAAGGCCAACCCCCCACCATCAACATATATTGCGCGTGATTGCTAAAAGTGGGAGGGTACCGGTCATGACCATGTTGCGCCGGTGAAAGTACCTCCCACCCACCATCACCTCATTTGCTATATTCTGCCCTATACTGCCGTCCGCCCTTCCCTCTCCCTCTCCCTACCCCTCGCGTTGCTTCCCCTCGCATTACGGCCACGCGGTGGTGTTATAAGGGTTCCTTCTCAAATCATTCGGATGTGTGGATGGATGGATTACACTGTGGTTGGGAGTCCTTGGTCACCTTATGAGCCCTCACTCGGTTGGTTAAGGAGACAGATTTTGAAAAAATCCCCCCAGCCCGAGGAGGGGGGGGCGCTTGATTTTTTTGGACAAAAATTCCCCTGCCCGAGGAGGGGGGGGGGCGCCTTGATTTTTTGACAAAAATCCCCCGGCCCGAGAGGGGGGGGCGCCTTGATTTTTTGGACACAAATCCCCCCGGCCCGTGGGGCCTTGAATTTTTGGACAAAAATCCCCGGCCCGAGGAGGGGGGGGGCCTTGATTTTTTGGACAAAAATCCCCCGGCCCGAGGAGGGGGTGCCTTGAATTTTTGGACAAAAATCCCCCGGCCCGAGGAGGGGGGGGGCCTTGATTTTTTTGGACACAAATCCCCCGGGGGGGGTGCCTTGAATTTTTTACCAAAAACCCCCCGACCCGAAAGGGGGGGGGCGCCAACCGAATTTTTACCAAAAACCCACCGACCCGAAAGGGGGGGGCGCCAACCGAATTTTTACCAAAATCCCCCGACCCGTTGGAAAGGGGGGGTCAGATCTTGGTAAAGACCCTCACCACCCGTCAGAAGCGGGGGGGGGGCAGCCCAATATTCATTGGTTGGTGAACCAAGTCTTTCCCAAAGGTTCGAAGGCACTTGAAAGCCATAGTCCCTGAAGTTTGTTTCCCATTTGTTGATTCAAGGGAGAGTGGGTGTGGGACATAGGCTTTGGATGAAAGAGTGCCGAATGGAGGATTTCCCCCCCGTTGTTGAGGAACGGGGGGGATTTTTGGTGTCCGACTAAGGTCGCAAGGGAGGGGGTGTCGGCCGCCGGCTTTCGCCGGCAGCCAAAAATTGCCAGAAGGCGCAAATTACAAAGTCGCGGGTAACAGCCAATCAGTTAAAAAAAACTCGCGAAAATTGGAAGCGGGTCAAATTTCTAAGCGCCTTCAACTTTGTCATTTTTCACAGAACTTGAGGGGTTTTCCCCAATATTTGGCAAGAAGGAATACTATTGTATTGAATTGTGCAATTGGACTTTGATTTGGAGTTGCAAGCTGAGTTTCATTGTTGGTCATTGATCCATTGAAGTCAATTGTATTAAAGGAGCCTTAAACACCACCGCCCACCCCCTCTATATCACCGCCTTCGTCTCCTTCACCGAACGCTCCTTGCCCCAAGGTTTCACATTTCATACATTCACATTTCACAGTTTCGGTTTCAAGTGTGTTTCTCACTCAAGTTTTGGAGATTCAGAATCAAGTTTCTTTCAGTTTTGACTTCAAAGTTCAAAGGTCCAGTGGGTTGGTTTTTTGCCAACAGGTGTGCGAGAGAGAGAGAGAGAGAGAGAGAGAGAGAGAGAAGAGAGAGAGAGAGAGAGAGAGAGAGAGAGAGAGAGAGAGAGAGAGAGAGAGAGGAGGGAAGTGAGATTTTCACACCAAATGGCAGATTTTTCGATTTTAAGCAAAATTTCGGAAACCGCTAAAAAACGATCCTACGCACCGGCTGGGGTTGGGGAAACCACCTGGGTGAAAAAACGGGGTTGACTTGAGCCCACCAACCCCGGAGAAAGCGCAGGCCCCACCCCGAAAACACCACCCCCCCTGTCGGTGGTCCTCCCCACCGGCGAGGACCCCCCGGGGCCCTCGGCCTGAAGGGACTCGGCGGTCGCGGGGGCGACCGGCGGCCCGGGGGTGGCGAACCCGGTGAACACTAGACTTTTCCTCTTTGGTGCCGCAATTTTGCCGGAGTTGGCTAGCTCGTCACTCTGGCGAAGACGATTGCTGGGGGGGGGGACCACTTCCTGGAGCCACCCCCCGCCCCGAGGATCGTTTTCTTTTCTGAGAAGGCTGGGTGGGCTGACTTGGTGTTTGTGCTTCGCCCTCGGTGTCCCTTCATCCCTCGCGGTCTGCATCGGGGGAGTGCCAGACACCTCGGGCTCCGCACTTCCCCCAAGTGAGGTCACCCGGGGGGTTCGACAACTTTTCTGGTGACCATGGCTCTGGCAGACACTTTCGTGCATGGGTTGGTGGGCGGGCTCCCCACCTAGCGGGCCGGCTGACCGCGAGGGATGACGAGACATCTGATGCTCCGTAACTCACCCACGTGGGCTTCGTGACGCACACTTGATAACAGATTAGGTTTAACGGTGGAATGACCAAAAACTGAGCCATCCATGAAACGTAGTGAGCCCAAAATCCCGAGGTTGACATGGAAGGAGGAGGATGGGTACCAGCACCGCGTGGCTGTAATCTTCGGCCTCGAAGAGCCAATCTCCACACCGCAACGGTGAGGGTCGGCAAGAGCAGTGGTCTGGACCGTCGTGTGGTGTGGGGCCGAGCCAAACTCTGCACTCCGCGTTTTGGTGCCGAGGGCTCCTTGAACAGCCCGACCCAACTACTCTGGGTGCCTTCGGGAGGTTGGCAGCCTGGCCTGCAATGACCTCGAGCCGAGTGTCACGGAAAATTACAGCCCAGGAGTGCAACCAGCCCTCTAATAAGGTGGAGCTCCGAAGAAATACGTCGTAGTCGGAGCCGCCCTGAACACCACGCAGAGAATGCAAGCAGCACTGCCACTCTCATGGCCCTCAATTTTGATCTGAATTTTCACAGAATGGCATCAAACTGTCTCTTGACATCATGTTTTTGTAATGAAACTTTCCAAGTTCTTTTCTTACCAATTTTGTTTCTTGAGAGGAAAGTTGCAGTTTTCAATTGAAAATAGATGAGAAACCCCAAATGGGGTACCAGTTGGCAGGGCTGAAGCTGACTTTTCTTTACATTTATCCGGAACCCACTGGCAATTAATTTCTGCACCGCCAGGTTGCGATGCTTTGTCAGGGTGGTTGGGGTGGGTGCAGTGGTGAGTATGTCGTCAAGATAGACATACTCCCGAATCCCCCTTTGATGCCATCTTTTTTCGAATGCATCCACGAGGCCCTGAAAACCCTGGGGCATTACGTTTTGCCCAGTCGGGCTGCTTGGAATTACCAGACCTGGTCTCCTGCCCTGTGCCTTAAATAAGGTGTTAGAGTGTCGTGCAGGGACTTGAAAATAGGCTTCTTTCAAATCGATTTTTTGACATCCAATGACTTTTTTTTGGGGAGGGAGTATATGCCCTGCATGTTATCCAGGGTAAGCCTTTACCTGGAAGAAGGCATTTGTTTCTCTGCAGCGTGAAATAAGACGCCATTTTGTTTCACCTGAGGTTTTCTCTTGTCAAATGAGGAACCAAGGGAGCAGATGGGCTGTGCCATCTGCTTCCACCATTTATACAGCCGGAGATTTTTGGTAATTCTCCAGAATGTTTTGGGCTTGCTCCAAATTTTGTGCCTTGTCGGGTGTTACAGACATGCCACTGGTGTGCGATCTCCTCCCTGACCAATGTCACATGGTAGGGACTGGCATGTTTTTCCTATCAGGATAGACAGAGTCTTAATCCCGGGGCAGTGGTGTGTACCCCGAGGCCATTTCTCCTCAGATGCACCATTTCCTTCACAGGAATGCTGGGGTGAGGATGGAAGAAAGGAGGAGAAGGACAGAGGCAAGCCCCGCCAAGCTGGCTCAGCAGCCTCAGGGAAGGGGAGAACCCCAGAACCCCCCTGCCCAGAACCCCAGTGGGCTGCAGCAGGGCCCCAGTGGCAGGGCCCACAGAGGCCTGGCCACCCCAACAGGCCAGCAGGACCCCAGGTATGTGTACACACGCTTCGTACCACCGTTGCTCCACACTTTGACTCGATGGCACCTGTCTTTCCTCGCCGGCTATTGTTCTTTGTTTTTCTTGCCTTGCGTCTTCTCCTAACTGCTTTTCGCGCCGGCAGTTGGCAAACGTAGTCCTGCTACAAATGAAAGCAATCGCAAGCTATTACAAAACAGCAAGCAAGATCAACAACTACCAACATGATCCGTAATTGGTGAAGATTGAAACCAATCCAACTACAAATACGAGAAGGAAAAGTGGAGAACGATCTCGTTGCCAACCTGACGGAGGAAGGACCGCTCTTCGAACCATCGTGGGCTGAGTTCATCTTTAACTTGGAGCAACTAAGGATGCTATACGACCTAAAGAAGAACGTCGTCATCGTCATCTTGCAGGCTGAATTGAAGTTTACTGGAACAGTTTGGTAGAAAAGAACAGCATCAAAGTGGCTGTTCCAATCAGCGGAGTGGCCTTACTGAAGGCCGAATTTGCCCCCTACAGAGACTCTTGGCTCCTGGCCATCGCACTCTTGCATGAGATCGAGCTGCCGACGTTGAGAAGCGGCACCCGAGGTGGCGGAGGCCGCCTTCGCCATTGCGACGGCCGTGGAAGCGCCGACTGGGAGGAGTCACCTGAGGAGAAGACCCAGGCGAAGGAGGAAGAGCCGGAGAGACCAAGTTCACGTGGGACGAGGTGGAGGTCCAAGCACCTCGAGAACTTTGGAGTTGTGGAACAGAGCGGCAGGCGGCACCCACCGCATTGACATAAAAGCCCTCCTCGAGGCCAACCCAGGCTCCAGGGTATCCCCGCTCGCAGCCTCGAGAACAAACCTGGTACCAGCTGGTGGTCGCAAGCGCAGCGACAAATTCCTGAAAGACGTGTCGCAAGCACTCCTCAACATCCTGAGAGTATTGGGCAACAACTGGCTGCCGCAACCAACCGGAACCTCTCGGCAGGCGACCAACCTTCAGCTGTTGGGAGAAGTTTACTGGAGAATACAAAATGAAAGAAAAGAACTTGCAGTTCCTGGAGTGACGAAAGGACAAGCAGGAGGCCAAGAAACCCTCTTCACAGAAGAAGACGCCAGAACGCAGAGAGTGGAGCACAGCATTCAAAAAATCAGGGAGGTTTTTCTTTTCGGCCCTCAGGGTCTTCATTTCTCTCATTCGCAGGTCAATCGAGCAACTTCAAACAGTGGAGAGGAAAAGGCTCCCCATATGGACAGTACCGTGGAAGGATTTGGCAAAGGATTTGGAAAAGGACATGGATTCAAAGGTGGACCATGGAGAGGCCCAAGCTGGCAAGGAGCCAAGGGCAAAGGAAAATGTACATCACCCAACCCATTGTTGGCAACCTGTGGTCATGAAGACAGAAAAGGGGGATGTCAAGGCCATGAAGGCAAACCCAGGCCATGAAGGCAACCCAAGCTATCACAGCCCCCCCAGACCCCTTAAAAGGTCTAGCCCCATTCATAAGGCTGAGACAATGCCTCCAGTGGTGGCAACAGCATGCCCCCCAGAATTCTGCAACTCATTCAGCAGGGGGTGAACCAAATTTCACAGGGGCCCAATGTTTTCAAGTCACAAACAAAAACACCAGAAGAAACAGCCCAAGCTCTGTCCATTTTAAAAGAGTACATGGCAGAAAAAGCTGTCATAGAAGTCAATCCACAGGGAACAGGTGCCCTGGTTTGTTATAGAAAAAGAGGAGCCAGGGGGGGGAACTGAGATTAATCTCAGACTGCAGAGAGGTAAACAAATTCCTCCAAGCCCCCACTTCAAACTGGATCATTGGAAAGAAATTTTCCCTCAACTGGAAAAAGGAATGTGGGCCACAAAGGTGGACCTGAAAAACGCCTATTTCCACCTGGAAAGTCAAAAGCAATAAAACCATTCATCAGAATGCAGGTGGGGGAAAAACTTTTCAAATGGAGGGGATTGTTTTGGATTGGAACACCCTCCCTACTACTGGTGGATGCAAGTCATGCACGTTTTTCTAAAAAAAGTGGAGAAAACAAGGATTTTTGGTTTTTGTCTACCTAGACGACATCCTTTTGGTCGCAAAATCGAAAGTTCTGGCCACACAACAAACAGAAAAGTTGTTGCAAGACCTAAGAGACAGTGGCATGACAATAAATTACAAGAAGTCACAACTCACTCCCACCCAGCAAATTCAGTACCTGGGATTTTCCATGGACCTAGAAAAGGGTTGCCTGCAAGTCCCCCAGCAAAATTAAAATGCATCAGAAAGGAACTGGGAAAATTTGTCACCCAAACACACATGTCCTGCAGAAAGCAGCGGCAATCTTGGGACAGGTGAGAAGTTTTCTCACTGCCCTTCCATGTCTCAGGGCTTTCACAGACAAATTGGTCCAATTCACAGACCAACATGGGTCCCAAGGTTGGGACAAAAGATTACCCATACCCCAGAGGTCAAAGAACAAGTGTTGGAAATAGGAGGATTTGAAATCATGGGAAGGCAGAAGTTTTCAAAATCAATGTCCGGTGAGAGAAATCCACTCAGATTCATCCACCCAGGGTTGGGGGCACTGGACCTAACCACAGGCCAAAAAGTGCAGGAATTTTGGCGTTCAGAAATGGGCCTTCACATCAACATAAAAGAGTTGAAAGCTGCTGTGGCAGCCACAAAAAGTTTGGCAAGACCAGGGGAAAATGTCCTTCTGAACTCAAGTGGCTACAGCTACTTAAAAAAGGAGGGGCAGAAAATCTCCCTTCAACACAATTTTGAGACCATTTTTGCAGTGGTGTCACATAAACCAAGTAAACATCATTCCAAACTGGGTGAAGTCAGAAGACATGCTAGCAGATGGCATTTCAAGGTGGGTAAGGGACAGAGGGGACTATACCCTAAAAAAGTCTGTGTTTCTGCACATCTTGCAAATTTTCTCCACAAAAAATTTCTGCCCCAGGTGGACATGTTTGCCAGCCCAGGGAATGCTCAGCTGGAAAAATTCGTCAGCAGATGGCCTCACCACCAAGCAATTGCAGTGAATGCTCTAGAGTGTCCACTGGAGCAGTTTGGGGAGGTTTATGCCAACCCCCCTGGACTCTGATTTTACCATGGTTGGTGAGATTGAAGAACAACCTCAATTGACTGCCTGATGGTGGTTCCACACTGGGCTGGGAGTGTGTGGTGGCCCCTGTTAACCAGAATGATCATCAAAAAATGCCCTGTGATTCAAGTTCAACCTCAGTGGGGATTGTTCCAAAATTGCCTGGGGGAGGTCATGCCCCCCACCAGATGGCCCCTCCTCTGTGTGTTGTTATCAGGGAGGGTTTACAAGAAAAGAAGTTCCACCTGAAAATATCACACTTTATCTGAATTCCTTGAAGAGCCTGGGCAGGTATGAGAAAGGATTTCAAGCCTTGTGGACTCTTTGTGTGCAGAGGGGGTGCACCCCCCCCCACATGACAGTGGAGGAAACAGCCAGCTGGATTTTGAGACTGGCCCAGCACTCTCCACATCAAGCAAGAAATGCTTATAGTGCTGTGCTGCTGATTCCAGGTTGGGAAACTGTTCGATTTTCCCCCCATCAAAAAAGCAAAAGTTTTTTGGGCCACTTCTGGTGAAAAGTATTCCACCTTTTGGGATGCCAAGGAAGTCATTTCCAAGCTTTTGGCCGCTCCCCTGAATTGGGATAGCATTCAAGAGGTCAGAGACAGAACAATTTTGTCTCTGCGTTTGTTTCATTTGTGCAGGTCAATAGATCTACAACGTTTGCAGAGAACCAAGTCCAAGGTGGGAACAGACTTCTTCATCAAGCTGAGACGAAAGGGCCAACTGAGGCCCAGATTCGAACAATTGATGACATTGCCGACTGCACTCAGAGATGTATGCCCTTCTGCTTTGCTATGTCGGTTGGTGGCTCTGACAGCTTCCCAGGGTGTGCAGGGTGGTGCAATGTTCTTGTCTTTAAATCCTCCTTATGCACCTTTGACATCCAACAGTTTGGGCAGGATTACCAAAAATTTGTTATCACAGTTGGGAGTCCCCACGTCCTTTTTGGAGCTCACAGCACCAGGGGTGCTGCAGTCAAAATGTACAAGTCTTTGGGTTTGTCCTCAGAAATGGTGTGTGAATTAGGGGGTTGGAAAAACACAGAGGCTTTTGCAAAACACTACCTGAGGTTGGGAGCAGCAAAGATTGCTGGAGATTCGTTGGCAAAAAAAGTTGGTTGGAAAAGGGTTTTGGTGTGCACAAAGTCCCATCGAGCCAAAGTGTGGAGCAAGGGTGGTCCAGTAGTCCCGGGATAAACCGTGACCAGGGACGGAGGGACCTCACTTGCGAAACACAAAGGCAAGATGGCCACCCCCCAAAACCAAAGGGGGGGACATGGCCCACCCCCCCACCCAAAAAGACGTCAACCCAGGGGGGGACCACCAGGTTCCAGTTCACCAATCCCAGCAACTACGACGACCAAGCAGTAAGGAGAAGACGCAAGGGAAGAAAAACGATGAACAGTACGACGAGGGAAGACAGGTCCCATCTTGCCTTTTTGTTTCGCAAGTGAGGTCTTCGTCACTGGTCACGGTTTATCTGGGGCTACTGTTTTAGGTTTTTTGTCCAGGCAGCACCCATCGCTTTTCCTCTCAACAGCTCAACTTCCCCGCGCACTCGTCGTAGTCCATTGGGGGAGCATCCCATTTCCCTTTCTGCCACGAAGCTTGCGACAATGTCTTTTAAAGCCTCCGAAAGGGCAGCGGCAGCTCCCCGCGTTAAGAAAACACCATCAGAGCGAGAGTATCTCCAGGGTCTGCCGCGGAGAAAAACTGTACCGTGGGGCGATTAAGAGCAGCCAAATCCGGTAAAATAAGGCACTGAAGGGGAGAAGCCTACCTTCCCAAAAGCATTCACATTCAAACAGCTGGAGAGCAACAACACGACCCCCACTTGGGGGAAGTGCGGGGCAGACAGAGGTGAGGAGAGAGTGCCCAAAATTTACCAGAACCCCATGCGGGCGCCGAAAAGACGGTGAGAGAAGCAGCGGCCGCGCAGAAGCAAGAAAGCGGATCAAGTATTTTTTGCACGGTTGTAAGTTGCAGCGTATACGACCAGGAAAAACTAATTGGATTGAAATGGGGCATCATAGCAATTTCAATTGTCTTCACAAATGGCATTATCTGCGTTTGTGGGGGGCTTGGATGGTCATGGATTTGGGTTCAAAAATGATTTGTGGGCCACATCGTCCACCAAACGCACTGGTGGACTGTTGCACTTGCGTGCAGATGCTGTGCAGTCGACACGTGGGTCACAAGCAGCGCATGGGGACACGCTGAGGCACCGCCGAAGAGGGTCAAGGAGCATTGCCAGAGCAAATGCATGCTGGAGGGCTGCAGCCCATTGAGGTGGGGGGGAAACAAAAAGGACGCTAAATAGCACGGTATCGATTGGAAATTGACCAGTTTACTTTACCTGCCAAACTCAAAAACACGACACAAAACTACTGCAAAAAAAACCAAATAAAACTCGAAAATCATCCGAAAATCGTAAACAGAAACAAAAAAAAGTGCTTGACTGGACTTCCTGCAATCCAGGCTTGAGAGACTTGATGTGGAGGGGTGGGGACGATTCTGTCAAATAGTGTAAAGGGAGAACGACGGCAAGGCTTGCAACACGTGACGCAGCAGAGTGGGGGGAAGAGCATATGCGAGGTGCCTCCAGGAGGGGGAACTTCGCTGTGGCCACCTGGCCAATATTTGCCGAAAGACTTTTCAGATTTCACTCGTTTCTTCAAATTTCTTTCTTTGCATCTTGGAATTGGTGAACCAGTTTTGGCGTTGTGGCCGACCTATCCCTTGTGAGGGTTGGCGCCTCAAACAAGGCAGCCAAAATGGTCATTGACCCCCAGGAAAGCCCCCACAAATAAACGACTAGCTGAGCACAAATTGCAAGAACAATACCACCCAAATTTATGTCCGAACCACACCAAACAGTGAAAAAGCACCCAAATAACAGGCAAAATCCCAGTTGAAGACACAAACATGATGGCAACCTCTGAACCTTGATGTTTTG
>CAAHFI011357786.1:0-11870 GCA_900893395.1 Euglena gracilis
GGGGATTAGGATTAGGATTAGAAGCGCCCCACTTCACTGCAATGCCCAAGGTCGACAGGGCCACTATGGCCCTGCCTCCAAGGGGCCTACCCGGGGCCCGGATGCCGCTCCATGATGAGCGTGGTACAGGGTGGGGTGGTGGGAGTGAGTGGGGGCTGGGGGCCGCTGGTCCACCCTCCAGGGGGGGGGGGCAAATGGCTGCTGCCGGGGATCGTTCAGCTGGCTGGCGGGCTGGGGTTGGCATTGCAGGACCTGGGGGCGGGGTGTGGAGTGGGCGGATGGGGGGTTGCAGAAGGTGGTCTCCTCATGGGGGCACTGGGAAGGTCCAAACATGGATCCACAGCTAGTGCCGTGGAGGTACAGTTTGCTGGGTGTTCAGCATTAGGGGTACCAACCCTGCGGCCCTGGTCCTCACACGGCTGACGGCCTCTTACAATTGAGGGCCTGCTACCCCCCCCCCCGAATCTATCCACCAAACTATCCAACGCCATCCTAGGTCTCTGTGAGGGTAAGACATGGCTGAGAGTGGTGCTGGTGAAATGGGGCGAGAAGGAAAGCAGGGCCACCAACCAGCTGCTGGGCTTCAAAAGCCATTGGGGGTGGGGATGGTGGGTATAAAAAACAGCGCCACCCCTGGACAGTCCATCATAGGGAGGTTATTTCCAATTTGATCAGATTGCAGAACCAGAAAGCGGATGGAGGCTCATGGACTCAGAAGGATGCCGGCGGCAGCATGACAGAGAACGAACAGAAGGGGGGAGACAGAGATGATGGCAAGGGCCGGCACAATAAATTGTGTGGGGTTCAATCAGGCCGCTGGGGCCCGAGAGGAGCTCCGGGGTTGATGGCGGGGTGAGAACAGCAAGAGGACGACGGCCGCGGTGGACCGAGGAAGAACAACGACAGGTCGACGGCCGCGGCGGACCGAGAGACAACAACGACAAAACGACGGCCGCGGTGGACCGAGAGAGAAACAACGACAGGTCGACGGCCGCGGTGGGCCGAGGGAGAAACAACGACAGGTCGACGGCCGCGGTGGACCGAGAGAGGACGACGTAGAAAACAGAGGAGGAGGTATGTAGGCAGGCCAAGGGCTGGGGTGGGGGGGGCTGAGAGACGTCTCGGCGATATTAGGTTGGTTCTTCCAGAAACACTGCTCACCTGCTTCGAGAGGCTTGGGTGTGTGTGAGCACGTTGAAAAGTATCCAAAGGCCAGGGGGGGGATCGGTTGGTGTCAGTGGTGCAGGCTGGGGGGGGGAGGGCATCCAATGTGCAGCCGTCTGTGTGGGGAGGGGTCGTGGTGTGCTCAATGGTATCCCTAGAACCGGGGTTCTGGCAGCCTGCAAAAAAAAAATATAGAAAGAAAATAATTAAATGAAAAAAATAATAAATAAATAGATAGATAGATAGATAGATAGATAGATAGATAGATAGATAGATAGATAGATAGATAGATAGATAGATAGATAGATAGATAGATCAAAATAAACTAAACCAATCAAAAATCAGGTCCATGGGGGCATGGGGGCATGGAGAGGAAAGCTCGAGCTTGTATTGTCCACATACTTCCCAGCTGCCCTGGTTTCTCTTTACCACTGCCAGCTGATGTCCCCTTCAGAAAGGCAAACACCTCCTGTCGGACACCGAACCCTCACAGGCAGGCATGGTCAAGCACATTGCCCCCGAGGTGCCATGCGCAGTACCAGTCCAGTCCCGGCCCCGGCCTATCAGTGGACCACGAACCAGGCCAACGGAGGGGTGGGGGCCGTGCGCGCAGCCGGGTGATACAATGTGCAAGTAAGGGGGGCCTGTATGACATTTCCGACATCTCTGTGAGGGGGGGGGTGTGGCGACCACGTCCACTCCGCAGGGTGTGATCCAGGATTTCAAAGCCGGAGTGGGTGGCCAGCACGCTCCGTAATCAAGAGGTACATCCAATCTGATAATGAGCCACCCGTCAAAAGGGAGTCAACAAAAAAAACCTGGACATGCCGGTTGGGATTGAGTTGGAAAAAAAAAGGACGGATGGAGACTCTTAACTCACACCTGCTGGGATCCGCTCGCCTGGCTGTCATCACATTCTCCAACCATGGTAGACAGTGCCGGAGATTTTCTGCACCAAAGGCTGCATGCAGGCTTACAATCCACCAGGGGATATTCAGTTCAGGGGTCAACACTCATCAACACTCAACAACACTCGTCGTGAGGTTATCGGAAAGATCAGTGTGCCATGGTTATCCGGAAATTTAGGTTACTCCGGAAGTGCGGTGGGTTGGTCACCACAGGGTGGTTGGTGTGGTGGTTAACACCGTGGGGTGGTTGGGATGGTCCGGGAGCTGAGGGTGTGCACGACGGGGTACGAGATCTGTGTAGTCGGTGTCTAGAACATCAGGGTGGTGGAATTATTAAGAAATTCCATTGGGAAGACATTGGTGGTTTTGGGGAACACCACCGTGGGGTGTTGGTAGTTTGGTGGATTTAGTTTTCTGGAAGAGTGTGCGGATTACCAAGGGGCAGTTGGGTCATCCAGGAGTTAAAGGGTAGAAACATCTCGGGATGTTATGGTTATCTGGAAAGTCAGATGGTAGGACACCATGGAGTGGTTGGGGTGGTCTGGAAATTGAGGGTAGAACATTGGGGGGGGGAGTCCAGGCAGTCGGTGTGTGGAACACCATAGGGGGGGGGTTAAATTGTAGAGAAGTTCAGCAGGTAGGAAACCTTGGGTTGGTTGGAAGTTTGGTGGTGGGGTTGTACCGAAATTGGGATAAGACACCATGGGGGGCTCCACAAGTTCGGCAGGTTGAACATCACGAGGTGGTTTGGGACCAGAAATTATTCATCCAGAAATTTACAATGCATTGAGCATCATGGGTGTTCGAAAGGATCCAGAAACTCAGAGGGTCGGACAGCACGGGGTGATTGGGGTCACATGGGTGATTCACCGTGTGGGCAAAGGGTAAGCCAGAGTTGAGAGGGTCCAATGCCAAGGGGTGATGGGTTTATTTGGGAGTTGGGAGGGTAGAACACCAATAAGTTATTGGGAAGTGGGGTGAGTTGTGGATTATCCAAAGATTTAATGGGTAAAAAGCCATGGGGTGGTTGGGGTGGTCTAGAAATTCGGGTTGGTCACCATGGAGTGGTGGTGGCGGTCCAGAGGGATGGTGACTTAGATGCCAAGAGACTATGGAGGGTGGTGTGGCAGTTCAGTTGGCAAGACACTTAGGCAATTGGGTGGGGGGAAACACCTCGAAGGAGTGTTTCTCATGCGAAAATTTTGGAATTTTGGGTGTCTTTTCTGCGGAAATTCAGGAAGATGGGTGTGTGGAACATCAATGAGTTATTATCAAATAATTCGAAGTGAAGACACACCATGGGGTGATGTGGTAATCCAGAAACTCAGTGGGTAACACCACAGGGTGGTTGGGACGGTCCGGAAATTAAGGGCAGAACGTTGGGGGTTTCTGGGCAGTCGGCATGTACAACACCATGGGGGAGGGTTACATTGTACAGGCGTGCGGCGAGTAGAACACCACGGGTTGCTTGGGGTTTTTGCTTGGGGTCTGGAAGTTTGTTGGGTTGGACACCACGGGGCGGTTGGGTTGTTTCGAAATTCGATGGGAAGAAACATCACAGGGAGGTTGAGGAAGGCCTGGAAAATACGGTGGGTTGGAAAACAGGGAGTATTTGGGGTGGTCCAGAAGCCTGGAGGGCACGAGGTGCTTGGGGGCGAAAACTCGGTGGGTGGATTTACTCGGGGGTTGGAAGGGTGGAACAACATGGGGGGCTGAAATAACGTGAAATTTGATGAATTTGAACGTGAATTTGACCCGGAAAATTACAGGTAAAACACCACAGGGTGGTTGCAGCATCAAGAAAAACAGTGGCATCCAGAAAGATGGTGGGTAGGACACTAAGTGAAGGTTGGTATGGGCCGATAGCTGAGGTTGCACACCACGTGGGGTGGGGTAGTCTGGGCAGTTGGTGCGTAGTGCACCATGAGGATAAGATCCTCTGGAAATGTGTTTTGTGGAATACTGGTAATGGGTCGGGAGAAACACCAGGGGGGGGTCCTGGTTATGCGGAAATTTGGCGCATTGGATTTCTGGCAGTGATATGTGTCGAAGACCACGGGGTGTTAGGTTTTCCAAAAATTCAGCAGGTAGAGTAATGGGTTGGTTGGGGTTATGCGGCATATTGACAGGTTGGACTCCACAGGGTGGCTGGGGTTATATCGAAACCCATGGGGAGGCCTAGAATGTCACAGGGTAGTCGGAGTGGTCCGGGAGCTCGGTGGGTAGGACACCATCTGGGCAAGGGTGTTATCCGCAGTTCGGGGGGGGGGGTAGAACACCAATGGGTTGTCAGGTTTATTCAGGAATTGGAAAACAGAACATCATGGAGGTTGGGATTATTGGGAAAATTCCGCGGCTTGTGGTAATCCGAAACGTTGGGGAGGTCCAGGCAATCAGTGTGCAGAAAACCACGTGGGGTTAAAGTTCTCAGGGGAGGGTTCAAAATTGCGTGAGGCAGCAGAGGAAACCATGAATTGGATGGTGCATGCAAAAAGAAAAACGATGGCATGTGATTTTGGGTCGTGAGGGAAACCAGCACAAATTCAAGCTGCGGAGAGAGCTGTGACCCACTGCGGCCCGGAGGGGGCAGGGGGCGAGGAAAATGGTCCGAATGTCATGAGAATGGAGGATGGGCTGGGGGTGCAGGAGGCGTTGAGGAAAATTCGCTTCCCCGGCGTGTTCCCGCTGGGTACGCCTGTACGCACACACACCCACACCCACAAATCCACACCCACACCCACACACACACCCACACCCACACGCAACCTGCACGCACACACGCACGCGCGCGCGCACACACACACACACAACACACACACACACGCACACACGCACACACACACACACACAATTTCTCCGTTCTTTGGAAATTTGGCAATGGTGTTCTTCATATTTTATTTGGGTTTCTACCACAGTGGGGTTATCCTCGGAATTTTGGGGGTTCGCAGCGAAGAGCACTTGAGCTGCCGACTGGTGAGTCAATGTGATATGACTGAAATGAGCTGCAAAATAAATTCTGGTGAAATTTATGGGCGAAAATTAAGAGAGTGTTCAAAGGACGGTTGCAGTTAGGTGGTTGCACTTCAGCAGCCTGAACGAAATTTAGACAAAGCAGGGGAAGAGTTTCCCAGATACTTAAAGGATGGGTGGGTGGGGTGGGTAGTGGGTGGAGGCAGAACCGGGGCAGGGCTCCTGGGTGCTGGGGGGGTGGCGGAGGGGGAGGGTCGGCCACCATGCTTGCGGGAGGGGGGTGGGTGAGCTGGGGGAGAGGGGGCGGCGGGGCTGGCAGGAACACGGTGTCAGGCCCATGGTGACTGGTCCAAGATTAAAGGTCCAAGAGGCAGCAAAAGGAAACCAGGAATTATGAATTGGCCTGTGCACACAAAATACATTGGTATGCGGATATCAGGCTTGAGATAAAACAGCATATGCAATGCGACAAACCATGGAGAGAGCTGTGCCTCACCGCGGTCTGGAGGGAGATGGGGGCATGCACAGCTGCCACATATGAGCGGATGGGAGAACATGGGCCCCGTGTGCTTAAACCAGGGAGCAGGCTGGGGGGCTGGGAGGCGCTGAGAAAATTTATTTTCCCGAAAAGGTTTCTCCCCCCTTTCTTCTTTCCCGGTATCCGGGAGATATTTTCTTTGTTTGTTTTTTTTTTTTCGTGTGGGGTTCCACCACAATGGGTTTCTATTCAGATATTTGGGGGTTCAGAGTGAAGTGGATTTGGGCTGGTGTGTAAATGTGAAATAACTGAAATGAGCAGCAAATTAAATTTGTGTATGAAAATTAAAGAATGTTCAAAAGGGTGGTTGCAGATAAGTGGTTGCACTCAAGCAGCTTGAACAAAATTTAGACAAAGAGGGGGAAGAGGTTCCCAATAACTTAAAGTGCAGGGTATTTGTGTGTGTGTGTGTGTGTGTGCACTGGGGTGGGAAATGGGTGGACAGAACCGGGGCAGGGTTCCTGGGTGCCAGACGGGGGGGGGGAGGGGAAATCGGCGGACACCAACCATCCTTGGCGCCGGGGGATTAGGATTAGGATTAATGGCACTCCACGTTCCTGCATTGCCGAAGGTCAGAGCCAAGGCAGGGCCGTAATTGCCCTGCCTCCAAAGGGCCTACCCCGGGCCCGGACAAGAATCTGTGGGTCTTCCGGCTGGGGAAGGATGGGCGGGGCCAGGGCTGCCGGCTGGGATGGGTAGGGGGCGGGGCGGGGCTGCCGGCTGGGTAGTAGGGGGCGGGCCGGGGCCGCCGGCTGGGGTAGGTAGGGGGGTGGCCGGGGCTGCCGCTGGGGTAGGTAGGGGGCGGGGCCGGGGCTGCCGCTGGGGTAGGTAGGGGCGGGGCCGGGGCTGCCGGCTGGGGTAGGTAGGGGGCGGGGCCGGGGACTGCTGGCTGGGGTAGGTAGGGGGCGGGGGCCGGGGCTGCCGGCTGGGGTAGGTAGGGGGCGGGGCCGGGGCTGCCGGCTGGGGTAGGTAGGGGCGCGGGGCCGGGGTGCCGGCTTGGTAGGTAGGGGCGGCGCCGGGGCTGCTGGCTGGGTAGGTAGGGGGCGGGGCCGGGGTGCCGGCTGGGGTAGGTAGGGGGCGGGCCGGGGCTGCCGGCTGGGGTAGGTAGGGGGCGGCCGGGGTGCCGGCTGGGTAGGTAGGGGGCGCGGGCGGGCGCTTGGCTCGGGGTAGGTAGGGCGGGGCCGGGCTGCCGCTGGGGTAGGTAGGGGGGGCCGGGGCCGGCTGGTAGGTAGGGGCGGGGCCGGGCTGCCGGCTGGGTAGGTAGGGGCGGGGCGGGGCTGCTGCTGGGGTAGGTAGGGCGGGGCCGGGGCTGCCGGCTGGGTAGGTAGGGGGCGGGGCCGGGCTGCCGGCTGGGGTAGGTAGGGGGCGGGGCCGGGGCTGCCGGCTGGGGTAGGTAGGGGGCGGGGCCGGGCTGCCGGCTGGGTAGGTAGGGGGCGGGGCCGGGGCTGCGGCTGGGGTAGGTAGGGGGCGGCCGGGGCTGCCGCTGGGGGTAGGGGGCGGGGCCGGGGCTGCCGGCTGGGTAGGTAGGGGCGGGCCGGGGCTGCCGGCTGGGGTAGGTAGGGGCGGGGCCGGGGCGCCGGCTGGGGTAGGTAGGGGCGGGGCCGGGGCTGCCGGCTGGGTAGGTTAGGGGGCGGGGCCGGGGCTTGCCGGCTGGGTAGGTAGGGGGCGGGGCCGGGGTGCGGCTGGGGTAGGTAGGGCGGGGCCGGGGCTGCCGGCTGGGGTAGGTAGGGGCGGGGGCCGGGCCGCCGGCTGGGGTAAGGTAGGGGGCGGGGCCGGGCTGCCGGCTGGGGTAGGTAGGGGGCGGGCCGGGGTGCCGGCGTGGTAGGTAGGGGGCGGGCCGGGCTGCCGGCTGGGGTAGGTAGGGCGGGCGGGGGTTGCCGGCTGGGGTAGGTAGGGGGCGGGGCCGGGGCTGCCGGCTGGGGTAGGTAGGGGGGGGCCGGGGCTGCCGGCTGGGTAGGTAGGGGGCGGGGCCGGGGCTGCCGGCTGGGTAGGTAGGGGGGGGGCCGGGGCTGCGGCTGGGGTAGGTAGGGGCGGGGCCGGGGCTGCCGCTGGATAGGTAGGGGGCGGGGCCGGGGCTGCCGGCTGGGGTAGGTAGGGGCGGGGCCGGGCTGCCGGCTGGGTAGGTAGGGGGCGGGGCCGGGGCTGCCGGCTGGGTAGGTAGGGGCGGGGCTGGGGCTGCCGGCTGGGGTAGGTAGGGGCGGGGGCCGGGCTGCCGGCTGGGGTAGGTAGGGGCGGGCCGGGGCTGCCGGCTGGGGTAGGTAGGGGGGCGGGCCGGGGCTGCCGGCTGGGGTAGGTAGGGGCGGGGCCGGGGCTGCCGGCTGGGCAGAGTAGGGGGCGGGGCCGGGGCTGCCGGCTGGGTAGGTAGGGGGCGGGGCCGGGGCTGCCGGCTGGGTAGGTAGGGGGCGGGGCCGGGCTGCCGCTGGGTAGGTAGGGGCGGGGCCGGGGCTGCCGGCTGGGGTAGGTAGGGGGCGGGGCCGGGGCTGCCGGCTGCTGGTAGGGGGCGGGGCCGGGGCTGCCGGCTGGGTAGGTAGGGGCGGGGCCGGGGCTGCCGGCTGGGGTAGGTAGGGGGCGGGGCCGGGGCTGCCGGCTGGGTAGGTAGGGGGCGGGGCCGGGGCTGCCGGCTGGGTAGGTAGGGGCGGGGCCGGGGCTGCCGCTGGGTAGGTAGGGGGCGGGGCGGGGCTGCCGGCTGGGTAGGTAGGGGGCGGGGCCGGGGCTGCCGGCTGGGATAGGTAGGGGGCGGGGCCGGGGCTGCCGGCTGGGGTAGGTAGGGGGCGGGGCCGGGGCTGCCGCTGGGTAGGTAGGGGGCGGGCCGGGGCTGCCGGCTGGGTAGGTAGGGGGCGGGGCGGGGCTGCCGGCTGGGGTAGGTAGGGGGCGGGGCCGGGCTGCCGGCTGGGATAGGTAGGGGGCGGGGCCGGGGCTGCCGGCTGGGAGGTAGGGGCGGGGCCGGGGCTGCCGGCTGGGTAGGTAGGGGCGGGGCCGGGGCTGCCGGCTGGGGTAGGTAGGGGGGGGGCCGGGGCTGCCGGCTGGGGTAGGTAGGGGGCGGGGCCGGGGCTGCCGGCTGGGGTAGGTAGGGGCGGGGCCGGGGCTGCCGGCTGGGATAGGTAGGGGGCGGGGCGGGGCTGCCGGCTGGGGTAGGTAGGGGGCGGGCCGGGGCTGCCGGCTGGGTAGGTAGGGGGCGGGGCCGGGGCTGCCGGCTGGGTAGGTAGGGGGCGGGGCGGGGCTGCCGGCTGGGGTAGGTAGGGGGCGGGGCCGGGGCTGCCGGCTGGGGTAGGTAGGGGCGGGGCCGGGGCTGCCGGCTGGGTAGGTAGGGGGCGGGCCGGGGCCGGCTGGGTAGGTAGGGGGCGGGGCCGGGCTGCCGGCTGGGTAGGTAGGGGGCGGGGCCGGGGCTGCCGGCTGGGGTAGGTAGGGGGCGGGGCCGGGCTGCCGGCTGGGGTAGGTAGGGGCGGGGCCGGGGCTGCCGGCTGGCATAGAGGGGGCGGGGCCGGGCTGCCGGCTGGGGTAGGTAGGGGGCGGGGCCGGGGCTGCCGGCTGGGTAGGTAGGGGCGGGCCGGGGCTTGCCGGCTGGGGTAGGTAGGGGGCGGGGCCGGGGCTGCCGGCTGGGGTAGGTAGGGGGCGGGGCCGGGGCTGCCGGCTGGGTAGGTAAGGGGGCGGGGCCGGGGCTGCCGGCTGGGGTAGGTAGGGGGCGGGGCCGGGGCTGCGGCTGGGTAGGTAGGGGGCGGGGCGGGGCTGCCGGCTGGGGTAGGTAGGGGGCGGGGCCGGGGCTGCCGGCTGGGGTAGGTAGGGGGCGGGGCCGGGCTGCCGGCTGGGTAGGTAGGGGGCGGGGCCGGGGCTGCCGGCTGGGGTAG
Source organism: Euglena gracilis (assembly GCA_900893395.1). Taxonomy (NCBI): domain Eukaryota; phylum Euglenozoa; class Euglenophyceae; order Euglenales; family Euglenaceae; genus Euglena; species Euglena gracilis. The sequence continues at coordinate 9,426 of CAAHFI011357786.1, forward strand.
TAGGGGGCGGGCCGGGGCTGCCGGCTGGGGTAGGTAGGGGGCGGGGCCGGGGCTGCCGGCTGGGTAGGTAGGGGCGGGGCCGGGGCTGCCGGCTGGGGTAGGTAGGGGGCGGGGCCGGGCTGCCGGCTGGGGTAGGTAGGGGGCGGGGCCGGGGCTGCCGGCTGGGTAGGTAAGGGGGCGGGGCCGGGGCTGCCGGCTGGGGTAGGGGGCGGGGCCGGGGCTGCCGGCTGGGTAGGTAGGGGCGGGGCCGGGGCTGCCGGCTGGGGTAGGTAGGGGCGGGCCGGGGCTGCCGGCTGGGGTAGGTAGGGGGCGGGGCCGGGGCTGCCGGCTGGGTAGGTAGGGGGCGGGGCCGGGGCTGCCGGCTGGGGTAGGTAGGGGCGGGGCCGGGCTGCCGGCTGGGGTAGGTAGGGGGCGGGGCCGGGGCTGCCGGCTGGGGTAGGTAGGGGGCGGGGCCGGGGCTGCCGGCTGGGTAGGTAGGGGGCGGGGCCGGGGCTGCCGGCTGGGGTAGGTAGGGGGCGGGGCCGGGGCTGCCGGCTGGGGTAGGTAGGGGGCGGGGCCGGGCTGCCGGCTGGGTAGGTAGGGGGCGGGGCCGGGGCTGCCGGCTGGGGTAGGTAGGGGCGGGGCCGGGGCTGCCGGCTGGTAGGTAGGGGGCGGGGCCGGGGCTGCCGGCTGGGGTAGGTAGGGGGCGGGGCCGGGGCTGCCGGCTGGGGTAGGTAGGGGCGGGGCCGGGGCTGCCGGCTGGGGTAGGTAGGGGGCGGGGCCGGGGCTGCCGGCTGGGGTAGGTAGGGGGCGGGGCCGGGGCTGCCGGCTGGGGTAGGTAGGGGGCGGGGCCGGGGCTGCCGGCTGGGGTAGGTAGGGGGCGGGCCGGGGCTGCCGGCTGGGGTAGGTAGGGGGCGGGCGGGGCTGCCGGCTGGGGTAGGTAGGGGGCGGGGCCGGGCTGCCGGCTGGTAGGTAGGGGCGGGGCCGGGCTGCCGGCTGGGGTAGGTAGGGGGCGGGGCCGGGGCTGCCGGCTGGGGTAGGTAGGGGCGGGGCCGGGGCTGCCGGCTGGGGTAGGTAGGGGCGGGGCCGGGGCTGCCGCTGGGGTAGGTAGGGGGCGGGGCCGGGGCTGCCGGCTGGGGTAGGTAGGGGGCGGGGCCGGGGCTGCCGGCTGGGGTAGGTAGGGGGCGGGGCCGGGGCTGCGGCTGGGGTAGGTAGGGGGCGGGGCGGGCTGCCGCTGGGTAGGTAGGGGGCGGGGCCGGGGCTGCCGGCTGGGGTAGGTAGGGGCGGGGCCGGGGCTGCCGGCTGGGTAGGTAGGGGCGGGGCCGGGGCTGCCGGCTGGGGTAGGTAGGGGGCGGGGCGGGGCTGCCGGCTGGGGTAGGTAGGGGGCGGGGCCGGGGCTGCCGGCTGGGGTAGGTAGGGGCGGGGCCGGGGCTGCCGGCTGGGGTAGGTAGGGGGCGGGGCCGGGGCTGCCGGCTGGGTAGGTAGGGGGCGGGGCGGGGCTGCCGGCTGGGTAGGTAGGGGGCGGGGCCGGGCTGCCGGCTGGGGTAGGTAGGGGGCGGGGCCGGGGCTGCCGGCTGGGGTAGGTAGGGGGCGGGGCCGGGCTGCCGCTGGGTAGGTAGGGGGCGGGGCCGGGGCTGCCGGCTGGGGTAGGTAGGGGCGGGGCCGGGGCTGCCGGCTGGGGTAGGTAGGGGGCGGGGCGGCTGCCGCTGGGGTAGGTAGGGGCGGGGCCGGGGCTGCCGGCTGGGTAGGTAGGGGGCGGGGCCGGGGCTGCCGGCTGGGGAGGTAGGGGGCGGGCCGGGGCTGCCGCTGGGGTAGGTAGGGGCGGGGCCGGGCTGCCGGCTGGGGTAGGTAGGGGCGGGGCCGGGCTGCCGGCTGGGGTAGGTAGGGGGCGGGCCGGGCTGCCGGCTGGGTAGGTAGGGGGCGGGGCGGGCTGCGCTGGGTAGGTAGGGCGGGGCCGGGGCTGCCGGCTGGGTAGGTAGGGGGCGGGGCCGGGGCTGCCGGCTGGGGTAGGTAGGGGGCGGGGCCGGGGCTGCCGGCTGGGTAGTAGGGGGCGGGGCCGGGGCTGCCGGCTGGGTAGGTAGGGGCGGGGCCGGGGGCTGCCGGCTGGGTAGGTAGGGGGGCGGGCGGGGCTGCCTGGGTAGGTAGGGGGCGGGGCCGGGGCTGCCGGCTGGGTAGGTAGGGGGCGGGGCCGGGGCTGCCGGCTGGTGAGAGGGGCGGGGCCGGGGCTGCCGGCTGGGGTAGGTAGGGGCGGGGCCGGGGCTGCCGGCTGGGGTAGGTAGGGGGGGGCCGGGGCTGCCGCTGGGGTGGAGGGGGCGGGGCCGGGGCTGCCGCTGGGACAGAGGTAGGGGCGGGGCCGGGGCTGCCGGCTGGGTAGGTAGGGCGGGGCCGGGGCTGCCGGCTGGGGTAGGTAGGGGGCGGGGCCGGGGCTGCCGGCTGGGTAGGTAGGGGGCCGGGGCCGGGCTGCCG
>CAAHFI011358212.1:0-19300 GCA_900893395.1 Euglena gracilis
CACTCTGTGCCTACCCGAGGGATGCTCCAGCCCCACGGGATTGCAAAGAAACGATGAACTCGGGACTCACCAAAAGGGGTAGCCCCTCTGGGTGACCTCTTAACGGACCCAAGCAAGGCGGCCTCTTTGTGTCCAACAATGGTAAAACATGGTGGACGGACGAGGTCGTGAAGGTGCGGGCAGACCTGCTATTAGCTAGTTTTGTAGGAAATGACGCTGTCCGTTTCAGCGGTCAACCCCTTAGCGACCTTAGCAACCCCGGCGACCCTAAGGTCCTAGTGGGCCGACCCCTGGGTCGGCCCACTGCCCCCCCCCCCCGCCAGATCCGGGAGCCGGTCCGGTTGGCTCGCAACCTGAGAGGGGGTCCCGCAGGACCCCCCCCCGTACCTGGGCCCCTGTTATATTGTGCCCGTAATACAGCGCAGTTGTAGGGTACCCCGATTACACCCGTTCATACCGTGAGTATACCCCGAAATACAGGGCAGGCGATCAGACCCTATTCACTATTATAAGAAACTGTGTCCCAGACGCCCGGTTCGGCGTGAAACCGGTGCCCGGGACGCCGGGCTGATGCCCGAACCGGCGTCCCAGGCACTAGTTTCACGCGCGAACCGGCATCTGGGACACAATTGTCGATGTAGAACTCCAACATCGATGTAGAATTCGGACGGAATTGGCGTCCGGGAGGCCGGGTTCAGGACAGAACTGGCGTCCCCCCCCTTTTGTAGTCTAAACAGTGTGCATGCATAATGTGAGGTTGGACAGCACAGCTTTCCCTTTGCTGCAAGGGTGTGACTGCATTGTCTTTGGTCATCATGTCAGGTTGAAAGCTCTACCCCCCCCCCTTATTGTCCCCCCCTTATTGTCCCTGGCCCCGGCCGACGGGGGATTTTTTTGGCCCGGCCAATGAAATTCCTTTGGAACCCCCTTATTGTCCCCCCCTTATTGTCCGGTCGGGCCTCCCGGGGAGAGGTCGGTGGGACAATAAGGGGGGGGGTAATCCCGACGTCTTGCCCTCAAATGACCCTCAAATGCAAATAATGAGGTACGTTGCCAAGTGAGGTCTTTCTGTTCACCTGGGGTGTGCCATTTCCTGTTGCTATAAGTGGAAGGGGTTCAAACCTGTTTCCACGTGGGAAAACGGGGGCGCCGTAGCATCCACTGCGGCGGGTCCGTCCGCATCGAATCTGGTGATGAAGACATCTCCGGGCCTCGTCCGGTTGTCAGCCACCTCTTCTCGTCGAGCCATGAAGGCAAGGTCCAAGACGAACGTCTGGAGGGCACCATGTCGCTGCAAAGAATTGTTTTTTGTGTCAAGAACTGTGTTTGGGCCAAGAGTTAGGGGGAGCCCAGGGGCGGGGACCGCGGCGCCGAAGGCGCCGCGGTCGCCCCTGGGCCCCCCTAAAACCTTGGCCCAAAACACTGTTCTTGTTTGAAACCGTGTTTTGGGCGAAGATTTAAGACTTTTAAAGCCTCGAAATCGGCCAAACACAGTTTCAGGGCAGCAAACAAGGTGATTTCCTCCGACATCCATTTGTTGGCGGCAGCGAGGACATTCCGGCAAAGAGCCATCCGGCATTGTTGCGCAAAACCTGGGACCCCAAGGACCATTGGGTCAGTGCTCTGAATTCTGCTGGTGGAATAAGGTTTTCAGGGGAGCAGAGGGTCGACCCTAGGGTCGTCGTCCTAGGGTCGTGGGCCGACCCAAGTCGACCCTAGGGTCAGCCCACCCCACGACCTCGCCCCCCATAAATTTTCGGCAATCGTGTGTTCCAAAAATTTGACATATTAATTTGTCAAATCCACAGCTCAGGTTGCATATTGCATATCAACGAAAGCTCTCCACAAGACCTTTCGCATGGTACCCACAGAACTCAACCACACTGCACAGCGCTCTGAAAATCAGCGATCGCATTTTCCGAAACTGTTTGCAAAGTTGAAATTCCACTTTTCAGCTGCCATGTTGCCCGATCAAAAGCTTCTCAAGGGCTTTCATGCTGCATGGCATTCTATTTCCGTCCCGGACACCGGTTCGGGCGTGAACCCAAAGCCCCCAGACACGGTTTCAGTCCAATAAACGTGTTACTCTCCATTTCAGAAAAGGGGGAACGCCGGTTCGTCGTGAACCCGGCGTCCCAAACGCGGGTACACGACGGAACGGTCCCCCTTTGTTAAAAGCGGGCGTTTTATTCACGACAGAACAGGCGTTCCCAACCTTTTGGTCAAGGACACTCCAGGACCAATCTCCAACCACTAATCTGCATGTTAGGCTACTTTGGTTTTCGCCAAAATCTGACGATCGCGAGCGTATCTCTGGCTATGTCAATCGCTCAGGTACAAACTCACCCGCAATCGAAAGCTTTTCATCGGACGCTGGTGATCACCACGAAGTTCAGCCACGCTGCACAGTACTCTTGTTTCTTGTCACTGGGTAATCCTAATTTCACAGTTCTTGTGCCCCCTGGACCCCTCAGGTCGTCGATTTGTAGAGACAAATTGTTTTTGGTATGTTTCATTATGCTTCTGAACCAAACAGCACCGAAAATCACCACAATTTTGATGCTGATTCTGGCCGACTCGACGATCGCGAGCGTACTTTTGGCTTCGTGCAACGTTGGGTACCAAGTTACCCCTCGATCGAAAGCTCTTTTCCACAGATGGTGCATTAGATTTTCCCACGCTACACAATCCTGTTTACAACTCTTTACAACTAACTCCATCAGGAAGGGGTGTGGAGTGCACTTGTTGTGGAGGGGGGGGAGGGGACCGTTGTTGTTCAGAGTTCCACCGCAAGAGTGTGCTGTTTCAGGTTCGTTTTTTGTATAGGGGGCTGGTGCTTTTCCCTCGGGACAGTTCGGTATGCTGGGGGCAGTTGTGTTGCCCCCCCATAGCCCATTTAGGTGTTTGTCAGTGGGGGAGGTGGGCAGGTAAACCAAAACCAGCCACAGTCAAGTTTTTCCTCAAATTTCACCTCCAGGCCAGCTTTGTTTTGTTACAGCCCGGGTCAAAGAAAGCCGTTTTCTGCCGTTTTTTTTTGTTAAATTTCCAAAGAATATATGTTTAAAGCCCCAAAACACAAACAAAAAACATGTCGAAACCTGTTTTTTTGTTGAAAGCCCTGTTTTTTTCCCCCCAAAGAACGCGTTGAAAAAACAGGTTGTTTAAAAACATCTTGTCATCCTGGTTTCTGTTTGGTTTGCCAATTTGGTGACCAGAGTGTCTGTTTGTTGGGGGAGGCAGGAGCGTTGGGGTCTTCCATCCCCCCCCCTCATGGTCAGGTGCAAGCTGGGGACGAAGGTTTAAAGCTCAAGCGAAGGGCTGGTTTTTCGGTTTTAAACCAGGCCAGGTCTGGTTAGGAAACACCGGGAATGTAAAAATTTCAACCAGACGGGACATGAGCCCAAAGCAACTCAAGAATGCTCAAAAACGTACAAATAAATAAGTATTTGGGTCGAAATTGGCCGTGATTGCTTGAACGCCAGTTCAGGCGTGAAGCCGTGGCTCAGGACGCCTTATGGGTTTCTGGACACAATTTTATTTTCGGAATATCTAAAAAGGTGATTGCCTCTCAGAGTTTTTCTTCATAATAAGAGGCCTACCATGGGTGCTCACCAAGGTGTGAACACATCTTGAATGCTGGCTGCAAAACTACTGAAAAAATTGTGAATGCAGAATGTGAAATAAAACAGATGTGGATTTTGGTCATTTTCTTTCACACTATCCATCCACAAATGGAATGCTCAAAAGAGCCAGAGGACTTGTTGCTTTTTTTGGGGGCTAGACACATGCGGAACGTTGTGCGTACACATTGGGTACCCCCCAAATTATCCAGGTCCATTTAGGGGGGGGGTTAACGCTCTCTTCCCCAAATTCAACTATGGGTGTGAAGCCGGGCTTGGGACCCAGCTTCGGTCCACACGGAGGCGTGAAACCAGAGCTCCATTCCCGCTACACAGCATTTTGCATTCCCTGCTGCATAGCATTTTCCTCTCATGGTTGGTCAAGATGCCAGGAAAATTGCAAATATACCACACATTCCACTTCATTGGCAAATGCAAGGTGTGCTTGCTTTCCAACTCATCTCACCTTGAGGCACAAAATAAAATTCCCTTATGGCCTGGCCTATATATCAAAAAAGTTCACCTGTTTTATCCTCCACTTCATTTCAGACATAGCCAGAAACCATATTTTTTGAGCAGGTCCGTGGAGGGAGTTGAACTGCCCCATAACCAGGTTTAGTGATCTGTGTCCAAGCGGCCTGAAAGAAAAAAACCCTGGCCAAAGAGTTTGATTTGGCTTTTTTGCAACTTGAAATGCCGATTTCAGCTCTGACGGTTTTTGAGATCCGATGGGTAATGTTTTCAATGTAGTTTTGGTTAATACTCGAAGAAGCCATGCTTTTCATCGTAATTAAGTGTTTTTCCCCTCATATGATGGTTCTCTTCTGACAAAGCATTGAGGGGGCACATCGGAAAAAATGGGGACGTCGCCTCCAGTTTCACCCTTTTCAACCAAAGTTTTGTAATTTGCGGTGGAATCTTTGCATGACTGCAAACCAGCAAATTTTGCTTTCGGGGAATTTTTTCCAAAATTGCATTTGCTTTTTTCAGAATCAGCAACAACTCAAATGTCAGATTTCTTTCTACACCAAAGCCCGCAGAGATCTTTTCTGTCTTTTGATCCAAAGTGTTCCCACATTTCTCCCAGGAGGCAAAGCATTAGGGTCTCCAATTCAATGACGAGTGCGATGTTGGCGGAGAACAGGCCTGATATGGACACCGGAGGAATCCAACACTTACATTTTAATGTATGGTGCCATTTCGTAGTTTGCTCATTTGGGGGGTGAAATTGGTATCCGCATTCTTCCCACAATTTGTACCATTTCCACAATTTCCCACAGTTTTCTGTGAATTTTTTGGAACAACAGATTCAAATAGCATTTATTTCGCGTAGCTGCTTTGTCGTCACACATTCTTTCATGGCTCTGTTACATGTTGATTTTATGTTTTTTCAAGGAGCGCAGCTAAAAGTTCCAAAAAATAACATTTGCATTTTGGGAATTTGCCGATTCCCAGGACATTTTGGCCCCCAAAAAGAAAACCTCAAAAAAGATCTAAAAATACAGAAAATTTTGGTATCAGGAAAGATTGCTCAACTGTGCAAATTTTTCTTCATCAATATCATTTATTTGTGTGGATGTCGATGTTGGTTCATCTGCGAGATCCACCTCAGCACAGTCAAAGATGTGGCGAAGATGATTGGGAAAGTTTCTTTCTTCAAGTCTGGATGAAGCGCTGACAATTTTCTTTTTTGCTTTTTTTTTATAAAAAAAGTTCTGTTTCGTGCGGGTGGGCAGGGGGTGGGAATACTGTGCCAAAAGCTGATGGATGAAGGCTTTTAAAACTGTGGGGAGGAGGGGCCTTTAAAAGTCAATAACACACCCATAGTTGGTCGACTAGTCGACCAACCAGCCAGCACCCCCCCCCCCCCTACAACCAGTCAGTCGACCAGTTGACCGACTAGTTTGTCGACAAGCCACTACCTTGGGGGGGGGGGCGCTAGCCCACTTGGTCCGACCCCCCCCCGGCGGACCCACCCACCCACCTGCCCCCCCCTGGAGGTCCAACCTTTTAAAAAATATCCCTGCAACATTATGGTGTCAACCACTCATGTTGTCGAAATTTCTGGATCAAAGAAACAGCTTCAACAGGCCTGAGATATTGTCTCAAGTTGTCTTGTCGTGTTTTTTTACCCCCCAAAAGCACATTTTAAAAGCACCTTTCTTGTCAAAGAAGTTCTTTTGTTTCTGAACTGTCCGACGGCCCCAGAATAAAAAAACCCTTGTGTTACCAATCCGTGTTGGGGCAAATCCCTTTTGTTTCTGGGGGGGGCACCCCACCCAGAAACGTGATCCGGCTGGGACAACGTTTCCAAAAAACGTCCCCAAATAGTATTTTGTCCGCAGGAACATTAGTTTTCAGGGATTCCACAGGTCTTTCTGGGCCAAAAAAAGTCTACTGTTTGCAAACGGACCAAGCCAGGAATATTTCCTTGCGCAATGTTGTTGTGGTGTGGTGGCTGGGGGGGGGGGGCTCAACGTCCCCCAAACAGGTCTCCATGTGCAGCCCTGCCTTCAGGGTAATGAAAGGGGCCTGCATATGAAGTTGGTGTATTTCCAACCTCCCAACCCCCGATGAGGAAAACCTTTGTCCATGGGGACTTGGGCACGGGGGGGGGTGAACCCCCCCGTTCACTTCGGGAACTGAACTGCACGGGGGGGGTCCAGAGCAGGGTTTGATATAAGGAGGGCGTACATGGTTTAGGTGGGGGGGTGTCCCCCCACCAGGCACCTATAGCTAAAATGGCCTAAAATGGCCTAAAATGGCCTAAAATGGCCTAAAATGACTTTTTGACCCCCTATAGGTGGGGTTCCCTAAAATGGCCTAAAATGGCCTAAAATGGCCTAAAATGGCCTAAAATGGCCTAAAATGGCCTAAAATGGGAAAATTTTTGTTGCACAACAATTTTTTTGTGAACAACTGAAGCCATTCAGGTAATGACTTTCAGAGACTTTTGTTAATGTGGACGGCGAACAGTGGATTTGGCGGAGGAGCACAGCCACACAAGGCTTATTTTTTTTATCCCAACTAATACAGTAATAGTATCAGTCCTCAAATCTATTGTCCCCAACCTTCTTTTGGTACTGAATTTTGAAGGTTTGGACAGCTGTATTTTTTCTCACTCCGATCTTTTTTGGTGTGCAACGATGTCTGCTTCACAAATAATGAAGCAGCGCAAATTTGGGACGAGGCGTGCTAAAAAGATAGAAAAAAAGATGGAAAAAATCGCAATTGAAGGATGTGTGTGCTCTTTCGTTAGGTACCGTGGATTCTTTCAAACCACGAACCAGCACAATTTGGGGATTTTCCAAAACATTTCACAAATAATCACGCCGAATGATCAAATAACCCAAACAACTTCAAACATTTATGAATGAAATTCTCTTATGAACGTGTTCAGAGGGTTTCTTTTTAGCATTAAGTTTCTCCAATGGCTAAAACAATGACAAAATCAATTGAATTTCACCAGGCAACAGCATCATCAAATTTGGCGTTGGACCGAAAATCCCCAAATGACGTCTAAGGTTTGGGGTGTCTTATGGTGTGGGTGGGGTCTCTTATATTTGGGGCTTGGGAGTCAATCTTCATCAGAGATGTTGCCAATGTTGTTGTTGCGTCAGAGTACAGACAACACAATTGCTGTATTTTTGCACCCCCCCCCCCGGTCAGTAGCGATATTCAGCGGTCGTTGGACAAGGGGGGGGTAGTTTTTTTTTGTTGCAAATTCATCGAACAGGTTGCAACGCATTTCTTGCTCACAATTTTGGAGAAAACTGCATCACACCTAAACAATCAATCGAGTTGATGCTCATTCATGGAACAAACCTCCACTCTGTTCCGCGTGGCATCGTTCCACGGGCTTTTCCGTCGTGCTTTTTTTGGTTTTTGCGGCAGCCATAACTTCGGCTGTGCACAGAAAAGTTGACAGCCTCAGAAAAAAAAACAAAAATTTTCGGAAACGTCTTTTTGAGAAATCCCACAAAATGGTGTTGATTTCACGAAATACAAAAAACCGGGGTACCTTTTTGGTAGCGCAAATAAAAAATTTCAATTTTTGTCCAACGTTAAATTCTTACTGTTCAGAATTCCTCCATGGGCATGAATTAAGATTTGTTGGGTTTCCCATGGTTTTGATCCAGTGTTCATGAATTTTGCATGCTTTTTTGGATGTACATTTCTTATTACTGAATAAGAGAGGGTTTGCACACGTTATGATACAGTTTTCGGGACAAAAATGACGCAAAATTATGATTTTCAGAACCCCCACCTATACCTTAAAATGGCCTAAAATGGCCTAAAATGGCCTAAAATGGCCTTAAATGGCAATGGCCTAAAATGGCCTAAAATGGGGAAATTTTGGGGCTTGACTATAGGTGCCTGCCCCCCCCCCCTCCTGGCCCGCAGGGGGGGGCGGTCCGGACCACCCCCCCCCCCACCTGCCAAGGGGGTCCGGACCGACCCTCGGGGGGTACCCAGGACCCCCCAAAAAGGGTCAAATTTTTCCTCCGGTGCTTTGCGCCGAAAATTTTTTGCATTTTTGACACATTTTTGCCCAAAAAGTGCCCAAAATGGCACTTTTGGTCGTTTTGGGGGGTCAAAAGTTTTCGGTCACCCAGACCGCGCAACTGTTTAGGTGGGGGGGGGTGTCCCCCCACCCCCCCCCCTCCTGGCCCGCAGGGGAGGGTCCGGACCACCCCCCCACCTGTCCTTATATCGAACCCTGGTCCAGAGGGTCCCACGTCGATGACGACCAACCCCATTTTACTTTGGGAAGTGACGAAACTCGGCCCAAAATCGACCATTTTTGGGGAAGTTTTTGCAAGTTTTGGCAATTTTGGACATGTCCATGTGTCAACCACCCAAAATCTGCCAAAAATCAATTTTGGGCCAATTTTGGGGACCCCCATTTTCACCCCTGGAGCCGATTTTCTTTTGTCGGTTGGGGTGGATTGGACGGGGGGGGGGCTCGGACCCCCCCCCCCCCTGTTCATTTTGAGGAACTGAATTGCATGGGGGGGGGGAGGGGGTGGGGGGTCCCCAGCTGGATGACCAAATCCCCATAAGCCTGTCTCAACGTCATAAATGCCCCACAGCATTGCATTACTCACGCATCTTGTGCTCGCTAAGACAGGCGCCGAAGGAATTTTTTGACCAAAAATCAACGCCCCCGGAAATGCGGGAAGTCCTGGGGGGGTAAGACCCCCTCCAGGTGGATCCAGGTTGATCTCCAGGATGGGGGGTGTCAGACCCCCTATCTACCCACCTAGTGTTTTGGGGGTTCTGGTACAGCCCTACCGAGGTGGTCCCAGGGACCCACTTTTTGAGGGTCCATTTTGGGGTCAAAATTTTTTCGGAGCTTCGTGCCAAAAATAGAAAGAATAAAGGGAAAATTTGGACCAACTCGGTGACCGACCAGGCGCTTGACTAACCAGTTGCCCTATCAATTAGTCGACCGACAAGTCGACCGACTAGTTGGGCCAAGGGAGCAAGTGGCTCTTCGGTTGACTAGCCATGTAAATTTCACACACATCTCAGGCATCTTCAGCATTTCAGGTGCAATGTCTCCCCTCGACCGCAAGCTCTTTTCATCAGATGTCCAGCGATGGCTACAAAATTCAGCCACGATGCACAGAACTCTTATTCCTGAAACCAGTTCCTGAGATATCTCCGTCCAGATTTCTTCCCGGTCATTTTAAGCGGGCGTCCAAAAGTTTTCCCGGAATTTTAAGGTTTCACCAAACATTTTTCCTGGCAGAATTTTTCCTGTCAGCAATTGCTCCCAGTCAGACCCCCCCACAATAGACGATGGGCAACTTCCATCACCATTGCATTTTGGGGAACGGCACCACTATCATATGCACAGCACCACCTATATGCATTGCAGCATATGCAGGTGCAATTTCTTTCCTTCTTGTATGTCAACCTTCTGTGCAATTTGCACAGAAGGCGCTGTATTTTGCAGTCGAGCTGCAATGATTGGTGATGACAAGCACACACTGCACTTATCGCTGGCACATGGCTCACAATTATCATACTTTGGTGGACGACAAATTACACGTTTTGGTGGAAGGACATGGTTGTTGGCTTCTTCTGCATGCACTGGCCAATGGCAGTTCCGAAAATATTTACTAGTTCTTAATTTCAGTCAGCACTGCCCCCCCAGAACCTGCAGGTCGGCTGATCTGTCCGAAAAGTTGCCTCTGCAAGGTTCCTGATGCTTGTAGAACCCAAAATTACCAAGCGTTTTTGTTTACCCATACAGGGAAAAATCATGTTCTGCACAAGGGTTGTTCTGGGGCCCCTTTGACTGCAGGAAGGTCCGGACCACCACGGGGGGGGGGGGGACCTGCGACCCTTCCAGAAGGTCAATTTTTCCTTCGGGCACTTTGCACCGAAAAAGTTTGGCAATCCTTGATGCCCCAAGTGGAGTTTTGGGTCGATTTTGGGGGTGGTCTTTTTTTGGCTTCCTGCATTTTGGCTGTCCCACGTGGGGAGTCGAACCTGTCCCCAACCTGCCCTTACATCGAACCCTGGTCCCCAGGGTTGGATGGGAAGCCCTTCGGTATTGAGGTAGGTGGTAGGGGGGGGGGTCCCGACCACCCCCCCCCCTGGGGGGTGAGGTGGTAGGGGTCCGGACCCCCCCCCCTAGATGTTGGGAGGGGGGTCCGGACCCCCCCACCCCCCTCCTTGACAGGTGTCAAAAATAGCAGAAAATTTTCTTCCGGCGCTGCGCGCCGGAAAATGAGCAAAAACACCCCTTTTGCTGACTTTTGGCCATATTGCCCATTTTTGATGCGTTGGTGTTTTCCCCCCAAAAATGTTCAAAAAATTTCAAAAAATGAGCATTTTTGGATCGATTTTCAAAGAAAAATCAGGGATTTTTGACCGTTTTCGACCCGATTTCTGGCCCTTTGCCCGTCCATGAAATCGAAAAATTTTCGGCCCCCCTCAGTTTCGAGGTAGGAGGGGGGTCCGACCCACCCCCCCCCCCTCCGTGTCGGAAGGGGGGGTCCGACCCCCCCCCTCAAGGCTTCCCATCCAACCCTGCTGGTCCCAGCCCGAAGGATGGCCAAAAATCCGGAGATATGTAGCTCTCGCAATTTTTTTTTTAGAATTTTATAATTTTTTAAAGGCTGCACAATCAGTGATTTCGAGTTCATGGTGAGTTTGCAATGCATGTGCTCTGTGTGCAAGCTTTGTTTAGCACCAAATATCAAACATCAACTCGCTGGAGGTTGGAGTGTTGGCAGAAATGCTAAAGTTGCATCCACAGACCAATTTGGGTCCCTTACACGACAGAGATACAGTATCTTCATGCTGTAAACAAGGTGGGCAGAGTCAGAGAGCATTGCGTTTGCTTTGCACCTGGCCTTGCGCAATGGAGAACAGCTGTAGATTGGAAATTTTCAACCAGACACAAGTGAATCTTAAAATTATGAAATTTCGGCAGCAGTTTCACTCTCCCCTGTGTGCTTCATTCTCGGTGCTGCAACAGAAATATTTCTTTTGGGGGGCATTTGCATTGTCCGCATTTGCAAAGTACCTTTTGAATGCACGGTCCCAAGTTGGAGGTAAACCCCCCAAAAAATAAGACCCCCCCCATAAAATGGACCCCCCCAAAAAATAAGACCCCCCTGGCCGGTCCGAGCAAAAATCCATGAAATGGACCCCCCCCATAAATAAGACCCCCCCTGCCGGCGCGAAGCGCCGGATTTTTTGAAAAAAGGGCCATTTTTTGGGGGGTGAATCTGTCATTTTGGGACAGTTTCCATACAATTCAGCATATTTTTCCCCTATTTGTCTGGCGCGAAGCGCCGAAAAATGGTATTTTGGGGGCATTTTTGGACATTTTGGGGGGTCGAAAATTTTTCCAGCAAAAATCCATAAAATGGACCCCCCCCCCCCCATGAATAAGACCCCCCCATCGGGCTTTCCAGCAACCGACCCATGAAATGGACCCGGGGTCTTATTTTTGGGGGGGTTTACCCAAATACCCCCAATACCCCCCTCAATATCTCAATGCAAAGTTGGTGAACCCCTCCACTGCTTTTGTCACCCCTGAGTCCATTCTCGGGCACACCGACTTTTTGTCCAAGGTTGGGGCACCAGAAGTTTGTCGTGCAAGTTGCACGTTATTGTACGTGAATCACTCAAGAGAATTGGATCAAGAGGGATTGTGTATATATGTATATATATGCATATATTATCCTCAGCGAAACACCACATCCATCTGGCCTGTTGGTTCCCTTCATCTCGGTTTTTTTTTTGGCTTGCTCGCAGGATTGGTCTTTTGCAGTACCTGTTTCATTGATGGTTATTTCTGCAGTTGCGTATTTCTGCCAGTTTTCGACAAGAGATCGTTCCTCAATTCTGGTGGCTTCAGGTGTGAGTTATACAGTTTAATCTGCACTGATGCAGCTGGTAAGCAGTTTTCATTGTCTTGAAGAATCCTTCTTCTCCACTGTTTTTTTTTACAGAAAATAAAGCAAACATTTTCAAAACAAATGGAAGTCATTGATTCAAAGCAAATGCCACGTGGAGCAATGTTGAAGAGGTTATGTGTGAAAAAAACATTTGATTTTCGAATTCTGAAATGCACTTTTTTGCCTCGGGCTTCTGGAGGGACCAGCTGCATTTTTTTCTGGTTGAACACCACCCACCCCTCTTGAGTCATTCCATTAAAAATTCGGTTAAACTGTATTTTTTTTTTTGGAAAAAGCCAAAATGAGCCAAAAATGGCAGACCAGTGCTCGAGATTGGAAATTTGCTGAAGTCGCTGATTTTGGTGCTTCTTTGCAGGATCGACTCCAGTGTGCCTGAAATTTTCCATGCTCCCTCAAATTTCTAAACTATGCACAAGCAGGCTCTGCTTAGGGGTTCGGAGTACCCCTGGAATGTCCAAATTTGGCAGTTGACCCTCCCCCCAAGGCGGGGGGGGGTCTGCAAACAGGGTTAGCTAGTGCATAATGCAAAAAAATATTCCAGTGACTGGCACAAAGCGGTCAAAAATATTTGGACCCCCCAAAACCCGCCAAAATGCCAACAACGTCCGCCAAACACATCAACAAGCACGGTGTGCAGCGCCTTTTTTCAGTGGATTTTTTCCAATGGCTAGCAAAATGCCCAGCTGGTGGAAATGCCTAGCTGGGGATCCTTAAGCAAAAATCCCGATGCACAGTTGTTCTTTCTAAAAAAAACATGAAAATTGTCTTTTCAGGAACAAAGGAGGACTGGGATGGAGGCACCGCAGAAGTGCCACCACAGGAAAAGGACCTCCCTGCAGAAGTTGCTGACGACCTCGTTTCGGTGGCCCCAGCTCAAAGTGCCAGTACCGTCACGGCAGCTGAGATGAAGGTTGGATCCCCCCAGGGCTGAACGGAAGTTCCAGAATTTATATGGTGTTCCGATTTTTGTACATTATTGGCAGTGGCTATTTTTTTTTTGGCTCTAGTGCAGTCTCCGGTCCCCAGTTGTGATGATTTCCATATTTTGCTGAAACTGGGAAACTCTATGATACTCTATGATGTTAGGCTCTGTCACACATCATCACTGTCCCAGATTTTCACTTGTTCCCCCATCTCCCCCCCTCACAGGTGGGCTGGTGGCTCCGGTTTGGTGTTGGCCATGTGGGCTGCTGGTGCCAGTTTTGGCTCTCTGCAATCTCCTCCATCGTGGCAGTGTTTGCTTGGCAGTATATGTACAGCCCCACCAACGCCCTATTTGGTTTGGGCTTCACGGTGCTCTCCAACCTGGCATCCTGGCGTCTGTTTTATGGGCGCTGCGGTGCCGACACGTTGGCAAGGTCCTCCGCCGGGAGGTCCCCTCCACATCCACCCCAACGAAGGTCTCCCATTCTCCCAAGAGTGCCCATATATGTACCCGCCGTGTGCCTGTATGTGTGGATGTGAGTGTTTGTGCCAATACGTCCCACGCGCACACACATGTGCATGTGTGCAAGTACATGCACAGAAGTACACCCTTTCTTGTAACATTTCTCTCATGCCCGACACGAATCCACGTACCCTGCTCGTGTGCGAGCCCCTTCCATCATCCACAGAGGGCTGTCATCCGCCTGCTGTGGACGGGCGTCCTGCTGAACGTCCAGGGCCTGCTGGCCTCCATCATTGGCGTCGAGGCGTGCGCAGGGCTGCTGCTGGCCCAGAGCCTGACGGCGGGGCCCACCGTGATGGTGCCGGGCTTCAGCCGTGGCGTGGCCGCCTTCGATGTGTTCGCGCAACTTTCCCAGGCTCAGTCCCTCCTATCACTCATCCTCGGCGTCGCACTGGCGCTGCACACCCTTCGCATTGCTACGCAGCCGTTCTCCCCCAAGGTTGGGTGATTTTGGGGTGATTGATGGCCGCCATCCTGACTTGCCCTGCTCTGATTAGGGGAGTCTCACACCTCAGCTCTTGCTCCACTCTTGCTTGGTTTAGACCAAGTTTCCCACACACCACCTCTGGGCAATTATTCACCATTTTTTTTTATACACTTAGTTTTTTTTTATAGTCTTTGTTGAAAAGATCAGTTTTTTTTTTGAGAAGTTTTTGCCCACAGTTTACAAACCACATTTTGTTTTCTTTTGGCCTGACACTTTTTTGTCAAGCCAAAAAATCAGTCAATTTGGCCATATTATTCAGGTTGTTGGTGCCCCCCCCCCCCGTTGGAAGGGGGTGTGGTCCCGACCACCATCACCCCTTTTTTTGGTTTTATTTACACACCACTGAAACCTTTTGCGTCCTGTTGGTCACGTGAGCAGGCCGGAACTGTTCTCTTGACCTTTCTCAAAAACAAAACAAGGTTTTGGCAAATCCTGACTGGGTTTCCTTTCTGAAACAAGCGGGGTCCCACTCCCCTGCGCAAGGTTCTCCCCTTGCCTGCACCTCTTCACTATTGAAATGTGCAGCTGCAGCCATTTCATGGTGATTGCAGGCTTTTTCATGTCACGTGCGCCACTGCAACAGAGACCCAGCGTTCGAACCTCACAACAGCTCTGATGCTGTTTGCTCATTGACTGTTTTATTGCCGCATTTTGTCAGCTATGAAGAATTGCATACAGGACCATGGGTTTCTTTTCTATGACCAGCGAGCCAAAGCACATCTTCTTCACATGTTTTTTTTTCTGTTGGGGGTCAGTTTTGGACTTTCCCCCTGTGTATAACAAATGTTGCTGGACTACCTTCCAGATAGAAGGCTTGTGGAGTACGCTGCTCCCCATTCAAAAACTGCCGGTGGCACTTTGGTTTCAGTTCTTTATCAACGCTTTTGCCACACAAAATCCCCTGGCTAAAGGCCAATCGTTTGGAGTCTCCGTTTACCAGCGAATATTGAAGTTGCATAATTTGCATTTTTTTGAATATGAAAAATTTTGAAAGGCGCATTTTTTGCATTTTTTGCATATTTTTGCATTCCAATTTCTTTTACGGGCATTTGCACAGGCAAAACAGGCAAATTGCACCACTATCAGACAACTGGAAGTTGCATACTACACATTTTTTGGACCTAATTCACATTAACAGTAGTTGCATAATGAAAATACAAGTGAGTTCAATTAGGTGAACCACCATATGACTTTGCAGTTTGCACCCACATTTTCCTTTGGTGTTGCATTTTTGGAGCAGGTGAAAATTTTCAAAGTCCTCCCCAGTGGAAAAGTGCGCAGCCCCGGGGAGCTCCTAAAGGAATTTACATGCAACTTTTTTTGTATTTTTTGCATTTTTTTTGCAGTGCGTATTTTGAGGAGCTTTGTTGCATATTCCTTCCCGTTTACCGTTTACCGTTCAACATTTACAGATCTGCAGAATGTCCAGCTGCAGGGAACCTCTGGCACACAAAGACAGAGGATGAGGATTTGATGTTCAACGGTCCCTCCACCCCGAAGGGTCCCCTACAGACAATCAGGCGTGCTGCCTCCCGTGTGATGCGCACTGTGCATGAGTCAAAGCATTCGTGTGTGCCAGGTCTTTTGCTGAAGTTTCGGAAATGGACACCGAAAGGCGGCGAAGAATATCCACCCCCCCAAAAATAGAGAAAGACAGCCTGTGCGGGTGTCACTCAGGAATTCCAGGCAGGAATGCCCGCGTTGAGCCAGGGCGAGTGGGTGCCAGCCCCTCTGGGGGACTCCCATCCAAGGGCCTGGATTTGGGTCAAATCGTAAGAAGAAGAAGCCTGGTGTAACTGTTTGGGCACCACACATACAAATCGGTGTGATTTTCTTTTTTTAAATCCTTTCTTTCTCCCGTGGTGCAGCTTGTCCAGTAATTTCCCAGAAATGGAACTTGAAAGGTAGACACAGGAAGGTCCTTACTCTTTTCCTCAATCTACCCCTCTGTGTGACAGTCTTTGTGTTCTTTATGCAGAGCAGCTGGCGTTCTTGCTCTTGATGAGAGGGAGAAGGTCACATTAAGGAAATTGCTCCCCACGGTGTTTCTTCACAACCAGGGAAGGGAAGCACTCGCAACCAATTAGCCTTCACCCTTTGCCATTCAACACTTGCCAACTCCCCACTAAAAGACACCACATAGGATGTGGAACGGTTGCCCAGGTCCTCTTGAGGAGTTGGCTTCATCAGCTCGCAAGCCCCCACCCCAAGGCCAGAATCCTCCCAAACAACGGTTGGAAACGTTTGACTTTCGTTGAGGTGGTAATTCCTCAGAGCGCCACGGAGCCATTTGACTGTGTACCTCGCTTCTTATTGGCACAGCCCAGCCCTGGCAATGACCGGACCTCACTGCACCATGCTGTGCGAGGTCTTGCCCTCCAGCCTCTCTGGAACAGAAGGACAAGGATGGTAGCTCCGGTTGACCTCTCGGGCCTTGGAAGGGTGAGCAAAACCAATCATCCACGGGTGATCTAAGCCCAATGCGTTTTGTGTTGAGCTTCACCTTCCCTTTTGTGCCTTGATGATATTCATGATAGGGGCAGATAGATACATGGTGGGCCCAATTAGAATGGCACGCCTCCTTCAAAAAATGAGACCCTGGGTCTTTTGGGGGGGTACGGTTGCTAAAAGATCCCAAGGGTGGGGGCATGTTACTTTATTTTGGGAGGGGGTTATCCTGTATTTTTTTTTTGATTGTGGAATTATTGTCCGGAATAAAATACATGTGAATAAAACACAAAATCGGTCCAAAATTGAATGTTGATTAAACAAAAGCCAGAGTTATTGGAAAATACGTGATTTTCGAGATAATTGTTTTCCCCCCAGGTTTGCTTTAACCTTTGGGTGTTTTATTGATCCACCGCTTTTCAGCCATCCTGGATACTCTGCATCTGGACTGGGACATCCGACCGGAGGAGGTCGAGGCGGTTCTGAACAACTCGGCGATGCTTGTGCCAATGGCTAGTGGTGTGTGTGTGTGCGCGCCCGCGCGCATGTGTGTATGTGTGTGTGTGTGTGTGTGTGTGTGTGTGTGTGTGTGTGTGTGTGTGTGTGTGTGTGTGTGTGTGTGTGTGTGTGTGTGTGTGTGTGTGTGTGTGTGTGTGTGTGTGTGTGTGTGTGTGTGTGTGCGTGCCCATGCACATGTACGTGTGCGCGAGCACGAGCACTCGCTCACCAACTTTTTTCGACTCCTGGAACACATTAATGACGCCAATCCTTGCAATCCTTGAACTGGTCATTTTGACCTCGCCAAGTTTTGCATCCCCCAAATCAATTAGGACGCAATCTTTTTTTCCCCAGTGTGTCCAGAAGGCTTTGCTTTGGCAAATTTTTCTTTGTTGCAGTGACTGATTGATTTTTTTTTCTCCGCAGATGAAGCACGTCTGTTCAAGCTTGCCGAGTTGACCAAGAGTCTCTATTACCAACTACATCCAACCGAGCTGGATACTTGTGTGCTAGTCCCAACTTTGGAAGAATTTTCAAAAGGGCATTTTGCCTATGAAATGCCAGAATTCAGCCTTCATTCTGCCTAACTCGGCTGGAATGCGGCCTGGCTTCTTCCCAAATTCCTCAAAATGGTGGACCTCCGGGAATCCTGTTGGAACCCTAACCCTATCCCCATCGATAACCCCAAGTTTTCCCGAAGGTCGGATGCCGGTCACTCCATGCGCCCCCTGGACCCACTACTTGGCCCCCCCGGGGGGGGGGAGTAGAGGATGGCTGCCATGTATGTTATATATATTCATTTATTCAGTTCGAAGCTGCAGGCACCTCACTCCGCTTGTTTGACTCCTGCTATATTTGGTTCAAAACGCCCCAGGAAGTCCTGATGTTTATTGGGAGGGTGAAATGTTAAATGTTAATTAAGCTGCAGGATGACTGAGACCGCACCATCGCAAGAAACCAGGATTCCGGCATGGGTTAAATCGGCCTTCATTGTCGAATGGCAGGTTAAATTTTCAAACTGATCAGCAACTTGTATTGTGCTGAATTTTTGCTGCATTTCTGCACAGTTGGCTGTGGAACCCTGGAGGTACTCACTCCCATTTGCTTTGTCTGTCCACAGTGGAGGCCTTTGTGGCACTGGGGGGGAATGCAGACCGGGTGTGCTCCGTTGTCACTGCCGTGTACATCCAACCCACAGGGATGCACAAACGGCCAAAGGACCCTTCATTGGCTTTTCCAAGTGGTGTTCTTATGCACATATGCACGGGAAAATGGGATCAGCTTGGTTCAAGAAGGTGGGATTTGTCCTTTTTTACCCTTGTTTTTTTTACCCTTGTCAATTCCCATTGAATCCATGTCCATGCCAGGGCTTCTTTTTTACCCCAGAATCTGGTTGGTGGGTCGGGACAGGCAATTGCTTAAGCACTGACCGACCCCCCCCCGGGGTGGGTGACTGGTTTTTTCAGAGTGACTGACTGGTTTTTGGCCCGGACCCCCTCCCCCCCCCCCTGGGGGGGTCGGCCAGGAGTGGGCAAAAGTGGCTTGAGTGACCCCGGCGCGAAGGCGCCGGAAAAATTTTTTGGGCCAAAAATGGCCTAAAGTGACTGGAAAGTGGCCGTTTTTCTGAGTGGCCGACCCCCCCCCCCCGCGGGGTAGTGACTGGCTGGTTTTTTGAAAATGAGTGACTGACTGGTTTTTTCAAAAAGTGGAGTGACCCCCCCCTCCCCCCCCCCCCGGGGGTCGGTAAGCAATTGCATGGTCGGGTCTTCCACCTGCCTGCAATCTTGCAGTTAGAAAAGGGTCAGGAAAAGATCTAGGCCGGACCAAAGCCCACCCGAAAACCCACTTTGACGGCCCTTTGACCAGCAGTGCCTTGATGATGGGCAGCATCCTGTTGCCCATGATGATCGTGCAGGATGATGGGCCCAAACAGGACTGAACCATCCCAGTCCAGCCCAGTCCAGCCCAGTCCAGCCCCGTCCTGCCACAGAAAGAAGGGATCAAAATCGATCCATTTGGTATTCAGTGACTCAAGACAATGTTTTTTTTATCGGTTGACCCAATTTTATGTTTTGGGGAGGGGGTCCCCCTCACAAACCCACCAGGGCCCTAGGAACCCACCATTCCCAAAGAAAGGTTTTCAATATTTGGCTGAAAATTTTTTTTCAAGCTTGCCCCACCCCGCAGCTTGCAAACCCCGGGTTTCCACCAGGCTTGTGCTTAGTCGGGTGCCTACCCCACGGGGGGGGTGGGTGCTAGGGGCAGGCACCCCATAGCACCCGATCCGACCCCCCCCCGGGGGGGGGTAGGTTTCGGGGGTGCCTGCCCCTAGCAGGCACCCCCTCAGACCCCGGCG
>CAAHFI011358414.1:0-13181 GCA_900893395.1 Euglena gracilis
GCTCGCCGCCGGTGCTGTGCGATTGGTTGCTGCGTTGGGTTAGGGGGCCCCGCTGAGTGCCGCCGAAGTTGGCTGCATTGTCTCCGACGTGGCGACAATGGCGCTGTCTTTTTCCTTGGGGGTCCCCCTCCCCCCCCCCTGGCCTCCATCTTCTGCTGAACGAGTGCATTTAAAAAATTCTCTTCTGTGGGTGGGGGGGGTCGGGCTCGAAAGGTCTTTGTGCTTCGCCCTCGGTGTCCCTTCCTCCCTTGTCGTTTTTCCTCGAGGGAGTACGAGTGCTCCGCCCTCGGTGCACCATCTTCACTTGTCGGTTTTCCTCGAGGGAGTAAGGGACACCTCGGGCTCCGCACTTTGCAATTGTGAGGCCAGATTGTGTACTGAAAAAAGGGGGGGCAGTGCGTTTTCCAAGGCACCTTGGGCACCAACTTTGGGTGGTCCAGGAATCCCGCGTGCGCCGGGAGTGCGGCCCCATTGATGGGAAAGATACTAATCGCCGGCGACGCTTTCCGTACTGTGGTATGTTTTTGTTGATGTTCTTCCTCTTGACAGCCTGACCTGTTGGGTTTCATGCGAAGCCAAGGGAGGGTTTGCCCTCTCTCGGGACAGGGAGGGTGCAAACAAAAAGTGTGTGGTGTCGAGGTCAGGATAGCGAGTGGCACGGGCAGTTCGGCAAAATTACCATTTCCACTCGTTCACTCCGCATACTTCTGGTACACCAAAAACAGAAATCAGCTCCCTCAAATAGCTTTAGCTTGTTCATGGACCATCTCCGCAAAATCCCAGCTGCAGAATTGTTGATGGACCTGAGTAGGTAGACGAAACGGAGACAACGCCTTGCAAATTTTGCTGATGTTCAAGGCGGCGGTCTTCGGCGTCCTCCTTCTTGGGTGCTGGTTTGCCTTCCCTTAGTGTGGTGGCAAACCATGCACACCGTTATGGGGGGGTTCCTTCCCCCAATTAAAAATTTAGAAATGTGGCTTAGCCCAGCCAAACCGACGGGGCAATCTCAAAACCACATTGTCAATTGCCCCCCCCCCTCCAATACTTGGAGAAGGTTGTTAAGAGAACAAACCCTCGCTTGTGCTTCCGGTGGTTTGTTCTCTTTAGGAGTCTTTGGTGCGACTTTGGTGAAAATAAGGTCGAATCCAAAACCGGAATCCACCCTCAACAACATAAACAAAACGGGTAGCAATCATGCACTCATTCAACGTTTTGCTTTTGTTGTTGTTGGCAATACCCCTTCCCGTTCCAGGGTCGGATCCTTTGATTGGAAAACACCCAACCGTGCAAAAAAAAGATTCCCGGCTAGTTTCCTCCTAGTCACGAGAATATTTAATTCACCCTTGAAATCCTTTCACGGTAGTTCAATGAAAAATGACAGAAAAATGAACGGGGCAATCAAATATTCTCGATTGCCCACACTAACCTCACCCAAACCAGGGTGTCGTGTCAATTGAAGATTTCTGGGGGGGAAAATAACAAAATGAAACCAATTACAATGAAACTCCTGTCATTTCCCAGGGCCTAAGCCTTGTGATGGGGTCCAACTGCATCTGTTAAGAGGCACGAGGTGGGACCTCCCCCTCCCAGGGTAACCACTCCAGGCCCTTTTTCACCTCCCTTTCCCCCCTTTTTCAGGTTGCCGTTGCCTTAAATACTTAGAGACATCCAATGGCAACCTTTTTCCCAGGCAATACGCTATTACGTCACTATTGTACTCCTGGAAAACATGTTCTCCCGGTTCCCAATTTGCCTCCTCAAACCCTTGCCACTTC
Organism: Euglena gracilis; assembly: GCA_900893395.1. Taxonomy (NCBI): domain Eukaryota; phylum Euglenozoa; class Euglenophyceae; order Euglenales; family Euglenaceae; genus Euglena; species Euglena gracilis. The sequence goes on from CAAHFI011358414.1 coordinate 1,776, forward strand.
GTTAAGAAAAACATTTTTCCCTTACGAACTTGTGGTTTAGGATTTTATCCACTAACCAGGTATCTGGGGCACCTTCCGCCTCATGTACCGTCCGCCGGTAGAAAAAAAGGGGGATAGGCTCATCAGATGTGGGGTCCTCCACATACACCTTCAAAGCCTTAAGATGGGCCTTCATAATATGGCCTGGTTTGACTTCAATTAGATACGAGTGAATTCCCTCCCTTGCGGTAACCTTGCAAGGGTCCAACCAACGGGAATCCAATTTTGTGCCACTATCGAGGGCCCAGTGCTGACCCAGATTTATCAGAATTATCTCTCATAATAAATCTGCAGTTTCAAACATTTTCTCTCCCGTAGTTGTAGAGGGAGTATTTGTTTTGGAGGACATGCAAGACACGGCAGTGGTTTCTTCTGTGTCATTGTGTGTCCCCCCACATGTTCCTGCAGCCCCTGCTTTCTCGATTAGGCCCATCGGGAGAGGGGGGGCTGCAGCCAACCCAGGTCACGGGTTGAGTTTTTCTTTTATCGGTGACCCAGTAACTTTTGAAATTTTGCAGGGAGGAGCTAAGCCCTATTTTGATGAATCGGGCAGCATTTCCTTGCAAGATTTTGAAGTAGATTGGAATATTTACTGGGACAGGTTGACGTCAGGGAAACCGTATTCTGATTTGCAAAAGCTGCAGGTTTTTGAGGCATGTTTAGGACCCAGATTGAGGGAGGTCAGGCTCTATCGGCTGAATGGAGCTATACTAAGTTACCCCACCATATTGGCACAGTTCCAGAGTCTTTATGCCTCTAGTAAGGGGCTGGCAGCTCGGAAAATACAGCAGGAGGTAACTATGGTTAATGAAGGAAAAACTACCCGGGCTGGTCTGCAAGAGTTTTGGATTAAATTTTGCAGTGCCTGGCACCATGTAAAGGATGCCACAGCCGGAGAGGCTCGGATGTTATTTTTGGAAAGAGTTCCTCCTTTTTTAAGCTATTTTGCATAGAAGAGGAGGATAACCGAGCCCGTAAAACAACCCATTGTCAGGCTCACAGGGATACCAAATCCCACGGTGGATGGGATTAAAAGGAGTGTGATCCAGATCACTGGGGGTATTGATCCACGGAAAGTGGTTATCAAAAACCCTGGTGCCATTTGCCTTACCAGACTATTCAGCAAATCGACAACAAAAGACTAAGGGAAAATAGAGGTGTTGGAAAAAGGCCGGACCGCCCCGGTGTCCCCAACATCCACGTCAGCACCAGCAGCCGGGGGGCAGTGCCACACCTCAAAATCAGCCACACAGCCAGCTGCGAAAGGGAATAAGGGGCCAGCCCAGCCAGCCCCGCGTGGCAGTTCCCCTTCTTCAGCTTCGTGGACAGCAGCAGCTTCATGGCCACGGACCCAAAGTCCGACTCCCCCAGCCCGGCAAGGCAGGGGGGGAGAAGACCTGGCCCTCCACAGGAATCGGGTCGGGGCAGGTCGCCATATCCATGCTTCAGCGGTGGGGAGATCGGACATTATTTTTATTAGTGTGACAAGACGCTGAGTGAGGCCCTTGCTAAGTCTAAGGAATTTTGGCAAAATAAAAGGAAAGGCATGGGGCAGCCAAGGGGTAAAGGGCAGCCAGCCACTCAGAGAAATTACTCGGGCAAGGGAGGTGCTTTTTCAAAGGGGGTGGGCCCACCTCTTCTCCCCCTGGGGCCCAATAGGGGGGCCGGGTGCAGTTTGAGAAGGATGGGGGGCTGCTACTGGTCGTGTCACTCCTCCCTGAGGGAAAACGGTGGCAGAACGTGGGTATGAAGTTACGACAATTGAAAATGCTCCTGGACGGACTTCCACCCCAACACAGACATTTTGACCTGGGACTACAGGCGATACCCGCTTGGATTTTTTGAGGTTATTGCCGCTAGTCTCCCCTGTAACATTCATTCCACGGCTTATTACCCTAGACCAAGGGATTTCTTCCAGGCGGATGCCCTGGTGGAGAAATCCCTGAAATTATAAATTATTTTAAGCCCAAGTGAATTATTTTAAGCCCAAGTGGTGGTGGTTGGAGAACCACCGCACTGGTCTCCTGCGAAATAGGGAGGTGGTGAAAAACCTGCCCTATATCGACATTTGTCATTGTCAGTTTTCAAATTGGGGTTATAAAAAGCCCACGCGTTTCTGGTGCTGCCCAGCCATTTCACAATTACGGTTGGTGTTGTGTGATTGCGAATCGTGTCCTAACCTGGTAATCGGGGACAATGGGCTGCTCCAGCACCGTGAATTGTTGGGGGACAAAAAAATAAGGTTTTCCCCCCGACAAAAAGGAAGAATACCGCCCCTGGTGATTGGCTATCTCCCTAACGGAGATACCAGGCAGCTCAAAGTTTTAGTGGATACGGGAGCCCAGGTGAACCTGGTCAAAAGGTCCATCGTCCCAAAACATTTGGTCAGGTCACCGCGAAAGCCGATTCGGCTGGTGGCTGCAAACGGCCAATGTGTTTTGGGTGGCCACCAGTGTATCAAATTAGAGTTGGGTTTTTAACGCAGGGGTATGGGGCAGGGGATCTCCCAGGCCTTGTACCTCGAAGGGGAATTCTACCTCGCGGATATTGAGGTAGATGCTATATTATCATTTCTATGGTAAGCCGAACTTGGTCTGGGTGTGTTCCCACACCATAAGGCTTTGGTTTTTGACAACCCTAATCTGACTTCCTTCTACGGGTGGGAAACAAGAAATCAGAAAAGGAAATACCATAAGGGGAAGAAAAAAAACAATTCACAAAAAAGAATTGGGGTTTTGACTTCTTACTTTAGAGAGTCCCCTGTGCACGCACCAACCACGGAGCCCCCTGAAAATGAAAAGGTGTGGTTGGAATTGCAAATAAATGAGTCTGCACCTACCCTTGCAAGGCTTTGATATGCAACCGAAATTCCTTGGTAAGAAGGAATTGCATACCATAGCCAGGTATCTCACCGAATCACCAGCCGAGGACAAGGCGGCGAACGCCACTATCCAGGCTCGCGACTCAGGTGAGGAGGAGGACCCGAGGGTGGTGGCACTTCGGAATAAAATTTTTGATGATTTTGAAGGGGAGGTGTTGGTTATGGTGGAACCCCCTGACCCTCCCGTTCGGGGACTTTATGGTTACGCCCAGATTCCTCCGAAGAGGGGGCTGTACCCACAAGGCAAAAACCCTTTGTGTTACACGGTGAAATATTTGAAGCTCACAAAAAGGTCACACAGGAATGGTGGGACCGGAAATTTGTTGAACGATTGCCCAAGGGAACTTTGTAGTGCCGAAAAACGGAGGTGAACGGAGGGGAGTGGTAGACATGCAGGGGCCTAACAGTCCCTTCCCGTAATTGAAGACCTCCTGGTAAAACAAGGTGGAAGCATGATGTTTTCCATCTTGCATTTACGGCAGGCTTTCCACCAACAGCCGTTGAACCCGGAAAGCCGGCCCATCACATGTTGTAGTACCCCTCTCGGTATTTTTCAGTGGAGGGTTAATGTGATGGGTCTAACAAATGCATGCCAGCAGTTTCAAAAAATGATGGAGGATCGCCTCTTCCCGGTGGGGGACGTGGCTGATCCTTACATCGACGATATTTTGGTTGGAACCCGAGATAATCCTAGTGAGGATTTACTCGCAGCACACGACAAGTATTTGCGATGAGTCCTTGAAGTTTTACGAAAAGACAGATTTGTAGCCGACAAAAGAAAATGTCGTCTTTTCGTAAAAGAAGTTGAGTTTTGTGGCCATGTTTTGGGCGGTGGGGTGAGAAAACCATCCCCTGGAAAGCTAATGGCCATTGAGAAATGGGAGCTACCCCAAACAATCACAGGTTTGCGTGCTTTTCTGGGGTTCACAAATTATTACAGCTCCTATGTGAAGGATTATGCCCACATTGTCACTTACATTCAGGATAAGCTCAAAGTTTCTCGAGTGGACGGCAAGAAGGGTTCCAAGAAAAGGATTTCTTGGGAACCATCCGACATTGAGGCATTTGAAAAAATAAAATAACTTTTGTGCAGTGAATTAATTTTGCAACAAGTCAAACCAGACAAACCATTTGTTTTAAGAGTAGATGCCAGCCAGTATGCGTTTGGCGTCACCCTTGAACAATTGGTTGGGAATGAACTCCAGAAGACGTGCGGGTCAAGCGTACAGTGTCTGTCTCCTTCATGAGTATGAAGCTAACGGGCATCCAAAGAAACTGGACACCTAGGGAACAGGACACTTATGCCATAGTCCTGGCATTACAAAAGTGGGAGTGATGGATTGGGCTGCAGCCTGTCCTGGTTCTCACTGACCACAATGCTCTAGAATCTTGGGCTAGAGAGGTTCTAGATACACCAAGTGGTCCCATTGGGAGAAGGGCTAGGTGGCATCAGATTTTATCAAAATTCGACCTGTCGGTTGGGTATATCCCAGGACGGGAGAATACCATTAGCCGATTTGTTGTCAAGATGGGCTTACCCGGCCTCCCAAGCCTTGAAGGACATTTCAAGGCATGGGTCAGCCATTGACACCGAGGAAATGTAGGGAAATCATTCAAACTGAAAAATTGGAAGACGCAGAATGTTTGTGGCTACGGTTGGTGGACGAACCAACTACAGCCAACGCATACATTCGTGGAGTCACCACACGGCGTGGTGCCACCACGGGGTCCGGGGACGCGGGTGGACGGTTCGCACGACCGGGGGACAGGAATTCAGAACCACTTGGAGGAATAAAACCCCAGGTTTGGGTTCAACCTCCACCCCCAAGGGAGAGAAAGGAAAAAATGTTTCATTCTCAACTCGGGTTGACGAGTTTGGGAATCAGACAAGTCTTGTGGAGGAGGTCCAAGAGGCAAGGGGGGAGCATTCTACACTGACACCAACTTCTATACCAGCTTCGCCAACGACGCCAGCCCCTGAACCTGCTGCCGCGGCTACAACTAAGGTACCTGGAGCAGACGGAGAATCACCTGTGTTGTCTTCAGGTGGTTTGAGTGGTGAGGGAAGAAAGCTACATCTACAACCGATTCCTCACCCATCCCCCCTGGTTCTGTGTAGGATTTATCGTGGAAGGAGGAATATCTCAAATGTCCCCGTTGGTCAACAATTTTTCAGGCTACGCAAAATTCAAAGGTGCCGTGACCTGAAAATGTCAAGGTTTTTGGTGACAAAAAATGTTTTTCGAGGAGAGGCTTTGTGTGCCTAAATCTCTCCAAGAAAAACTTATTCGGGATCACCACTCATACCAAGGGCATGTGGTATCCCCAAGGCTATGAGAATGCATGTCCATTAGGTATGTCTGGGCTGATCACTCACTCGCTCAAGAATATGCTAAAGGTGTCACGGGCCTTTGTGGGCGAGCCTTAAGAGTTTAGTGGAATCTACACCCATACCCCCAGCTGTAATGTACTCGGTGACCCTTGACATGTTCAGCATGCCCCTCGTCGAGTGCGAAGGGAATTCTTACGACTCCAAGCTTGTGTGTGTGGATCGTCACTCCGGTTGGATAGTGGCTATCCCCCACATAGCAAAAGAGTTTACAGGAACCAAGGCAGCCAAGCAGATGCTTTTGCATGCTTGGAAACCTTTTGACATCCATTCCATTACTTCCGATCTGGTCTCACATTCTGTCACCGGTTGGTGGCAGACAACGTGTGCCTTGATGGGAATTAGGCAAGTCTACTCTCAGGCCTACCATCACCGGGCGAATGGTAGGGCAGAGAGGGCTGACCAACAAATAATGGAACGGCTCAAAAAAATTCAGGTTAAGGACAAGTTGAATTGGGTTGAAGACCTCCCCCAAGCACTAGACCGTATCGATGATACGCCGGGGGAGAGTGGCTTGAGCCCATTTCAAATCTTGTTCAGTCGACACCGTTCATTGGGTGGTTTACCTTATGAAGTGTTAAAGGATTGTGAAGAGGCCAGATCATTTTTTTTCTCGGCAAAGAGAAATTTATTTTGGTAGTGGCTGACAAAATGAAGTTGCATGCCAAGCACCGTGCTGGCCAGTGAGCTGTGATGGGGCGGTCCCAGGGCCGACGGCAGGCCCAGCCCGATTGGCAGCCCGTGAGCAGGCTGCGGCTGGCCTTCTGGCTGGCCAGACTGCTGGGCTAGCTGGACGATGGGCTGCTGGGCCAGCTTCTGCCCAGGCTGTGGCAGCCCAACCGGTTTCAGGGGCTACCCGCAGCCCCCACATATCGGTTCTGCAACGTGCCCACTTCTCTGTAAATCCTGCAGCATTTTCTGTAACGCGAAAGTGTTCCCGCCAACTTTTGCAAGACCCTGCCTCATTTCCTCCACCAGCCCACCAATTTTTTTCTCCTGGGAAAACATCTGTTGATAAACAATCTAAAAATTCTGCTGACAATCCGTCAGCTATTTTTGCATTTCTGAGTGTCATTTCCCTATTTCATCTGAAATATTCTGGTGCAGTTTATGAATACCCCCACCAAAACCATGGAGGTCTGTATTCATCGTTGAGTTTTGACCACTCATCTGGCGAACATGATCAGCGAACTGCTGGAGCTGCTTGGCCTGGCCCTGCACCGCACTTCGCAGCGATACAAGTTCAGCCTGAACTTCATCGATTTTGGCAGCAACAACGGCCAGCTCCTAGAGAATTTCTGCTCCCCCCCCCCTGAGCTGGCCGGTCAACTTTAAAATTCTCAGCAAACCACTGAATATTTTCAAGCACGAGATACTTAATCGGTAAGGAATCCACCTGATTTTGCTCTTGCTTAAACATTACCTGTGGCAGGCTGTCTAAAATTCGTAAAAAAACCTGTCTCAGGGCCAAAAACTGATCACGGCTCGGAGAAAACTCCTGGGCCAGTTTTTCCTCAAAAGAATTTTCCTGCTAGACAAAAAGGTCAACTGCCTGTGCTTCAATGTTTTGCACAGAAATTTGCACCTGGGCCTCACATTTGTTCTCAAAAATTTCAAAAAGTTGCAGGCAGTCAGCCCTGGCCGTTTCTTCGAGGCGTGTGCGCCATGTTCTCGACTGGGTGGTTGTCGACAGCGAGCGGTTGCGGCTGCTGCTTCTGCTGCTGCAGTACCCACTCTTCGTTGGCATTTTACAAAGCCAAAACCTGAAACGTCAGGTGCTCCACTGTCCACTGGAGGTCTCTGTTACTTTGTAAAAATTGCCCCCAGGGGTCTTCGAATCCCTTATTCTGTGAACCCCTCCTGGGGGTGGAACCTCCTCACCCCCCACGAAATAAATATGAGGAGGACGAGGAGCTGCATCAGCTGCTGGCTTACCGTTATCAGCCTCACGGTGCAGCCTTTTTGGCTGAACTTCAACACTACCCGGTGATGAAGCTAGAGTTCGGCGTCGTCGAGTAGAAGTAGAGCTGGCATGGTCCTTCGGATTTTCCTCTGCCTGCTCCACTTCTGCTCTGACCCGTTCGCTGCTGTCCCAGTTATTGCTGTTCAAGCCCAGCACATGCGCCTGTGCTGGCTTTTAAAAGAAAACTGGGCTGGGGTTATCACCCCCCTGCCCTGCCGAGGCACTTGCCGTTTCCTTCGCCAGCCCATCTACCTGGGATGGTTGGGAAAACTGCAAAAGTGCCACCGGCTCTTTGGCAGGTGTCGGAAAAAATGGTTGAGCTGGAGGCAAAGGCAATGTAAAAGCGGGTAACAACGGCAGATTCCCTAAATTTTGCACCACCGAAAAGTCTGGGAGAGGTTGTAACTCAGGCAGCACAAAACCGTACCACATATTTTGCAAAGGCAAACCCCCTGAAAAAGGCTCTGGAAAACACGTTTGGTTGAAAATGACAACCTGGCCACCCCCACCCTGAAATTCCAACGTCTGTCCCACATTTGTGGGGGTTCTGAGTTCAGCCAAACTGGTTTCAGGTCCCCGTTCCCCGAAATTCAAATCGTCTGATTTGCCATGTGAGAGTGGGTCATTGGCTGACCATCAAAGAAAACACTCTCAGCAGGGATTTCCAACCCAAAACTTCCGACTGAATGTTGAAGGAGTAACCTCTGCTACCATGTTTCACGGCGTTGCTGCCATGAAGCACAAACCCCCTTCCTCGGGCCAGTTTGTGGCGTAGGATCGTTTTTTTGGCTCATTGAGCCGACTTGTGTTGGAACTTTTTTCCCATTCTGGTCCCCTCTGTGGCCGAATGTGGGCCATCGTTTCCGAGGATGAACCTCCCAGCGAACCCTCCCCGACCCCTGAGGAGAGTGCCACTGGGATCTCCAAGGGGGGTGCCTTTGGGGTTTCATCCCCTCCCTGCTCAGCTGAGCCAGCGAGAGCCAACACCCCGCCCTGGGTGTCATTTCTCACAGTTTCTGGGCCAAAAAGGGGGGTTTTCGGGTGAAATTTGCCCTGTGGTTGCCTGAGTTGAAGAGTCCCACCCCCCTCCCCCCTTTCCCACAGATGAGGTAGGGGGAAGTCAAACCTCACCCTCTTCAAAGTGTTGATTGATGTCATTTTCTTGTTGGTTTGACATTGCAATTCTTGAGCTCAAAGCCAAAACTTGATTGTATTTGATTGTCATTGCAATTACAGATGCAACAACGCCACAAGTAAAGAGGATAACCCTGTGAGGGAAAAGGGATTTTGATGTCCTTGATGGGCAGTTAAATTTTGGTTTGGGTGCGCTTATTCCTAAGCGATCTCAAGCCCTGTTGTCAAGATATCAGTCATAGCCCAGGTTCGGTTCTGCTTTCCAGAACATGCGATCTCTTGATCGATCGACATGGGCACAACCCAAAACCTCAAAAAGCACATCAGTGTAGCCGCCATTTGCGGATACCTATTAGCTGTTTCGGTTTCAGATTAAGGGCATGAAAACGCCCGCCATGCAAAATTGGCCATAAGGTTTCCTGTCAAATCATCCCATCCGCCCAGTTTGGGTGTTCCAAAGGCACTGGGGGTTGGTCAGCGAATTCGCAGAAAACCCAGGTGGAGAGGTGCATAGGGGGGGGGGATCCTCTGTCTGTACAGTGAGCCCGGGCAATCATACCCGCACCACGGAAAAAAAGCGCAATTGCAAACCTGGCTGCCGGCGACTACTTTCCGGGAGAGGGAGGAATGTGGAGGAGAGAGGAGGTGCAGGCCGGGGCCTAACAGAATCTTTGCTGTCTGAGATCCTTAAGGCCAAAAGTCACAACTTTTTGGCCTGTTATTAAGTCGTGCTTGCTGTGCGCTGTGCACAACTTAACGTTACGCCAGCACATAACTGCGACCGGAGGTCCTTGCAAAAGCTGCTAGTTCACGGTGTGACAAGAGACACTTACCTCCTGAAGACCGTTTCTCACGGTTTTTGGGTGCAACGTTGGGCCTGGGGGCATCAACCCAAAGCGCCCGTGGTATGGGTGGGGGCCTCCTGGATGCATCCACCCGGGGCCATGTAGCAGTTTCTGCTACCAGTGTATTCATCCACGTGTAGGAAATGGACAGACACAATTCTTGCTCTTCAATGCCATTTCGGCATCATATCCTTTCCCACCGCCAGACATCACACCAGGGGGCCCAGTCCATCTTCCACCAGAACCATTTGGAGTGGGGTACAGGTGGAGGTCGACGGACAATCCAGGTTTCTGGCGGTTTGTATTCGAAACATGGTTTCATCCAGTCCTGCAAACCCCCCTAATAGCAGCACAGGTCCGCTACAAGCGCAGGTTCCAAAGGAAAATGAAACCCCCACCGCCGAAGGCGGGGGTCCGCTACAAGCACAGCCCCCATTTTGATGGAATTTCTGAAATAAATCAACCAAAATCGTGCAGGTCGGGTCCAAATTGAAGCGCAAACCCCGCCGCCGCAGGCGTCGGTCCGATATAAGTGCACTTGTGCTTCTATTAGGGGGTGATATCAATACATCTGGTACTTCAGTGTTGGTTTTCCCCGCGCGTTCGCGAGGAACCATTGGATTTTTTTTCAGTATATTTCCGGTGAGTATTATTTTTCTGAGTATATTCCTATATATAGTTGCCCAGAACCTTGGCATCCAGAGCTTCATCCGCCCTTTGCTGGAGGGTTGTCCCCAAATTTTGGTGGTGGCTTGCACGGTGCAGCGCCAGGCTTAGGATTAGCCGGAGCCATCGGGCTTCTGGTTTCCAGAGCATCTGACTGTTGTTGCACAGGTCACGTGCCTGCCCATTTGCGTGGCGACGACTAATGTGTGAGTCTTCTCCCTAAAACTGAGTGTCGCTGTACCTCTGCAGGGGTTTCCTGTGCTGAGGGGCTCCAAACACGCTCCTTCGTGTTTTCCAGTTCTATGCCTGTGGTGACATTAGCGGGCTTACCGCCCCCATGGTGAGGGGCACTTATATCCGATGGTGAACCTCTTCCTGGGGCGTAGGATTGTATTCTTTCTCTTCAGAATGGCCTTTCTTTTCGCTCCCGTGGGGGTACCCGCCGTGACTCGAACTGGTTTCTGTTACCACAACCGAGCGCCAGATACACTTGGCACGCCTTATTATTGCCACCGGTACCCGAGTCGATCTGGCTCTCGGTTGTCTTTCCAAAAGCCCGGTTCGAGTCCCGGCGGGTAACCCCACGGGGTCAAGAATAAAGGACCATCCGGAGAGCAAGAATACGATCGTACGCCCCATGCGGAGGTTCAACGTCGGCCGTAAGTACCCCTCGCCATGGGGGCGTTAAGTCCGGCAGCCTCAGACAGCCCTGGAACTGGTAGCAAACGTTGAACACCTTGATCCGTGACGGCTCACCGGCTTGTGCATGCCGGAAACAATATTTCAAAGTACTTTCTATAATCTGGTAAAGAAGGGACGAATGAAATAGACATTCAGATCGCAAGTTGTTCAATTGCAAGTTCCGGAGGACTCTGGTAGACTCCAGTTTGCTGGAGCCAAGTGTCAGCGTCAAATCCACTGAAAAATGGTATGTCACACCAGTCAGTATCAAATAAGGCAGTTGCAGCCTGAAAAAAAATTTATAGAAATCTCAGAAGTGTTGGGCCACGGTTTTGTTATCCGCATCCTGGCCGCTTCAAGGGGGTCCTGGTGGTGACCATGGCTGGTATTTTTTACGGCCACATTTCATTTCCTATCTCCATTTCCTTGGGTTTCAGCCGACCGGGCCCATTGGCCTGCAAAATGGAGCTCACGTTTCCAAAATGAACTGGAAGATTGAGTTTCAGATGTCCATTGGTATGAAGAGTCGTTATCTGACTTGAGTAGTCTGACCACTTGGCCCGCCTGCAGGATTGGGGTTTATCCCTAACAGAAGGTGAAACCTCGACAGAAGGCGTCATCTCCCTGTGTTTTGGGCAAGTCTTGCTGTGGAACGTAAGCCTGCTTTTTATCTTGCTCTGCTGTGAACTATGCCAGTCACATTAAGAGCACGTCGGAACTTTGGAGACCCCTGGGGAAAATGTTGCTGCCCTTCCCTGCCTGTTTGTCTACTGACATCCTGTAGGAGTGCTTCCCTCCCTGGGGCACC
>CAAHFI011359159.1:0-11181 GCA_900893395.1 Euglena gracilis
TGCGGTAAGGAGGGAGGGGACGAGAGGGGCGACTCTCTGAGTAAACAAGCCGAACAGAGGGACAGAAAGGAGCCATTACCGCAGCAGAAACAGCGAGCGGAGGGAGGTAAGGGATCCAGGGGTTCAGACCAGAAAGCACAAAACAGACAAAGACAAAACACAAAGACTCAGGTGCCACGGGAGGAGGCTAGCTGCAGGTTTGGGCGGTCAGCCTCCCGTTGGATCACCAACCAGTACTACGTGCGGGACAGTTTTGTGAAAAAAATCATCTCACATTTCGGTTTACAACCACAGGTGGATGCCTTCGCCACAGAACAGGACAAGCGGTTCCCGCGTTGGTGGGGACCAAGCAGCCCACACGGCACAGATGCCTTCCAAAAAAATTGGCAAGGCAGCCTCCTGTGGATCAACCCCCCGTTCGACAAAATCCCAGAGGTGATCAAAAAAATTCAGACAGACCAGGCCCACGCGGTTTTGGTGGTGCCTCAGTGGAAACACCAAGTTTGGTACCCACAGGCCAGAAAACTGACCCTCATGTCCATGACTTTTCCCGCAAAAACCAAATTTTTGGCAGGGTCGACAAGGGTTGCAGGGAAACACAGAGCCCACAGCCCTCCACGTTTTTCTTTGAACGGTCGTTTAAGTCCCACTATCATACCACCATTTTTAAGGTCAACTGTTTAGATCGACCTTTTTAACATGCCCACGTGTAAAATTTGACCGGCCAGAATTTGATTGTATGGCGGCTTTGGTGGATCGCCTAAGCGGTTGGACAATAGTAACAGCCCATAAAAGAAAACGTTGTACGGCTAAGGTGGTGGCTTAGTAAATGTTTTATCGTTGGTTGGATTGATTTGTCTTGCCAACGGTCATCACCAGTCACCAAGGCACCCAATTTTCAGGGGCATCGTGGCTCACGATGTCCGGTTGCATCAGATACGTGGCGCAAACGTGCAGGCGTAGCACAATCAGGCCAATGGTATGGCGGAGGTGCAAGGACAGGAATTAAAAACTTATCTTTGGAATGTTCGCGACGAGATGGACACATAATTAGGCTGACATTTTGTCATTGGTGAGACGGAAATTTAATCGTATCCCTGGGCCAAGTGGTTTATCCCCCAGTGAAATTGTTTTCGGACGAAACATTCCATTGGCTGGATTTACTCTTCCCATCCCCAGAGAAGTGGACGAAACTTCAGTTTTTTCAAAGGAGTGGGCGTGTTTGGATTCAAAAATATCTGAAAAATTGAACACCCTTCACTTTCATCGATTCGAGGCTGTGAATTCTCAATGGGTCGAAATCCCACTGTTTCATATCTGCGTCCATATTGCGAGCAAACTTGAAAATCCGTTGGTTTTGACCTTACGATTGGGTGGAGATTCATACCAGATTGAGGTGAAACCTGGTGTAATGCAAACAGTGCAATTGAAATTGCACGCGGAATCTAAATTTGTTTGCAAAAACCCTACCTTTTAATATTTACCAAAGCGAAAGCGAGGCAGCAACGTGGAAGCAACACCAGGAGAATATGTTGTGGAAAGGATTATTTCACATAGAAAAGGTCATAGGAGAATGGCAATTCCTTTTGAAATGGAATGGTCGGGATGAGTCGGACAACACTTTGGAACCCACTTGGCATTTTTTCCATCGTCATGCCCGAGAATTTTTTGTTTATGCCGAGGAGCAAAATTTGAAAATTGACCTGATGGTGTATTTCAGAAGCAGAATTCCGTAGGGTTCCGTTTGCGCAGTCAAGGGGTTTTCTCCACTTCTCATTTTGCGGAATCGGTCCCGCAGGTTGTGGGGTCTCTTTCTTTTTCGATCTTTTGGGTTTAGGCACTAGTGTGCAGCGGTAACAGTTCTGGAGACACACGAACACACGAAAGCAATCAGTAAATGGCTCGAACCTTTGGATAAAGAGGTGAAAATGAACAAAAAAATTAGCGCAACAGCAACACAAAAAAGACGATAAACCACAAAGGTGGCTTGGTCCTAAGAAACGTCACAAAAAAAGAGATCACAAAAAAAGTAGGAAAGTTCCCTCTAAGACCACAAAAAAAGACAAAAAGAAGGGGAAGTGTGTGCATTTGATCTTCTTAAGGGCTTGCCGTGCAACTTTCAAGTTGCAACGCAACCGGTGGCAAGACGGGCTGGTACACGACGTATCCCAATACACCCCCAATACACACGACATATACATGCGCAGTACCGGAAATGGACCTCAACGGAGGAGATATCCTGCAAGATATCCGCAACAGTGGTCGTGAGGGTGGCACGGGGCCTCTAAAGCCCCTGCCCCCGTTGGTTGTTCGGTGGAAACGCAGGCGGCTGACCGCTGCAACCGCTGCCCGCACCGTCGCACCGTGCTCCGCACCGTGTCACTATTCGTGGCGTGAGCGTGCCCCTCCGGCCGCCAACCCCCTCTTTACCTTCGATGATTAGTCGAACGACACTCTATTTGAATGTTACGCATTCTGACCATCCGCAACACAGACAACAACAGTGAAAGAGCCCCCCCCCAACTTGTTGCCTTCGTTCGGACGCCTTCTTTTTAAATTACTCTTTTTCAAAACGTCGCCGGGAATTTTTTAAGTGAGTGAGTATTTAGGGGCCCGTAACCAACAATTTGACCTAAATTGTTCCTGGGGCTGTTAAAATCGCTGACAATTTTCAGGCATCAGTCGAATTTGAAGTTCGGAAAAGGTTCTGTGGGTGGCCCTTTGAAGCCTGCACCTATTTTGTCCTTTACGGTCGTTGCTGGCACAATTTGCTAAAACCAGTCATCCGGATATTGTCGGTCGTTAGGGATAGAGGCAAATTACTAGTTAAACAAACCCGCAAACCGAGTCTAAAAAAACCGCAAACCCGCAAACCCAGTATAAAGCCAAATCTTCCACACGGGATTCTTATCCCACCAAATGTACTGGTGTAATCTAAAATCAAAATATCAATTGTTTGTCCTTGCAAGAACCTGACTTTGACAAGAATTTGTTTTTAAGGTTCAATTGGAAAAGCTTAAGAGCAAGAAGGAAAAGTTTGAATATTTTGACTTCGCAGGCCGGCAGCCACCTCTAAAAAAAAAAGCCGAGGCCGAACGATACGCACAAGTTTTGAACCAAGAAAGGGTCTCCACGACAACCACGGATCACCATGGTTGCACCGCGCCTTCAGGTCGTCCAGCTGTAGCGTCAGCCATTTCTTGTTGCTCAGCGACGCTGCTTTTCGTGCTGGCAATTTCATTTTGCATTGAAATCTGTAATAGGTCAACAATTAGCTTTGATATTCTCCACAAGTGTCAGTGGCAGGAACAGGACAGGTCCACAACGCCCACCTAACCATTTCTTCACCACAAACCCTATCAGGGGTAAACGGTCGGCCGCCAGAGGCCCCCCAAGATTTTCAATGGACATGGCGTCCCAGATCAAACACAAGTGAACGAGGACTGTCAAATATTCAACAGGGCCAGTGGAGCGAAAATCAAGAGGACCAGTTGGGCCAGAATTATCATTAAGGACACTGTGGCCAGCACCATTCTTATCAAGCCCAATGGGCCCATCATTATGCACTGGGCCAAAAAATCTAGGCCACTGGGGCCATCGACTATCAGAAGAAGAAAACCCCCAGAAACTAAAAGGCTGTCCCCGAGCATGGGATTTAAATATACGTCCCCGTGGCCGGCCCAGGAGGAATCCACAGAAGGGGCTGTGGAGGATAAGGGGGCAACCCTCCCTCAAATTCATTAGCAGTGCCTATGGCAGGGGACAAAACAAACCAAGGGGCAGACCCAAAAAGGGGAAAAACCAGAATCCCTTACACAATGTTCAAACCCTAAGTCCAGTAGGAGCGCAATGTCCAACACACCCAAGCCAGCCCGCAGAAGATAACTCAATTAGGGAAATAAATTACATGGAGGAAAAATGGGGAAACAACCCCCAGACACTTCAAAGAAGTATAAAATGGTGGCAGAAAAATGCCTCCCCTTCAACCCGTCAGCTGATCAAAACTTGCATCAAACCCCCCTTGGTAACACCACCAAAATTGTCCACCCACCCAAAACCCGGAGCCAACTTGAACCTGAACCCAGCAGAAAAAATTATACTGTAGTACGAAAAAACTGGGGCAATAAAATAACTTTGGGATTCAGGAACCCAGAATTTACCTCATGGTTTCTAATTTCGAAACCAGAAGGGGAAACAACCCAATGGAGAATGATCAGCGACTGCAGAGAAATAAATAAACACTTTCGAGCAAAACCTTTCAAGCTGGATTATACCCAGCACTTTTTTCTAGTTCTGGAAAAAAGCAACTTTGGAGCAAAGATAGACTCAAAGGATGCCTGTTTTCATCATCCACTAAATAAAGGCCTAAGGTCATTTCTAAGGAATCAGGTTCGAAAAGAAGCGTGAAAAATGGGGTCTCAAGGTATTTGTTCACCTGGACGACATTTCACTGTTTGACCCCACCCAAAAAAAATTGCAAAACCTGCTGAACACAGTCGTCAAGGATACACTGAAGTCAGGGTTCAAAATCAACTTGAAAACGTCCACCCTGCAAGCCACTCAAGTTGTAACCCACCAGAGTTTTCAGCTAAACTTACAGGAAGGAAAACTACGGGTGCCCCCCAGAAAGTGAAACCATAAAAAAGGAACTGAGGAAAGTTGTGAAAAACTATTACATGTCAAAAAGGCAGCTTTTGGGCAAAAAAGGTGCATTAAAATTCCCTGCTCTTTTAAACTGCTTTTACGGAAACCCTGGCATTTTTTTTTGGTTCCAAATTCCACAGCCTCCTGGGACTCAAAACACCCCATTTCTAGGGGAAATAAAAATTCTGCTGCAGACCTGGTGTGGCAGACCCTTCCCCCAAGCTGCAACCAGAGAGTTTCACTCCATTTTTCACATTAAATGTAAAGTAGCTCAGTGCAGCAATCAGCACGGTGAAAAGCTTAGGCAATCCTGGAGAAATAGTTTCTTTGTCTGTAGACAACCAGGTAATACATTATTACCTAAGAAAGGGTCAGGGCAGAAAGGACCCGTTCAACAAAATGCAAAGACATTTTTCAAATGGTGGATGGAAAATCACGTAAACATCCAAGTCAACTGGGTGCCATCAAAAGATTTCCTTGCACACCCCATAAACAGATGGGAAATGGACAGGGGGGATCATTCTTTAGACCCCCAAATTTTTCAATGGCTAAGGCAGCATTTTTAGAATTTCATACACGTGTGAACAGATTTATTTTCCTCATCAGGCAACAAAAACAAATTGCCCAAATTGGTGGCCAGGTTGGATGCCACAGCAGCAAATGCATTACAACGTCCACTGGACAACATGGAGGGTTTATATGCAAAACCCGCTCTGGTCAATTCTTCAAGTTTTCTCCCATGGTAGAATAAATTCCCCAGACCAAAGTTTTGATGGTCATCCCCTTCTGGGATTAAGCCAAATGGTGGCCACAGGTATTAAAAACGAAAGCGGCATGGACCCCCTGCCTGAAAATCACCCCCTACAAATGTATGTTCACCATTTGCAGCGGGGAACGAATGCAACCCCCAGATGGCCCCTGTTTTACATTATTTGCTCAGGAAAACTTTGGGGGGGACATTAACTGTTTCCAAAACAGTGCTGTGAGTCATTTTGCAGTTTTGCAGTTTCAGTATGAGAGTGATTTTGTGAATTTGTGTGGAGCATTTCGGAACACATGGGGGTGCCCCCCCCCTGAATCCACCACGGACCAAGTGGCTGACGCCTTAATTAAATTGTTCCAATTCTCAAAGGACCAAGGCCGTTATGTATATAGCGGTATGATTTTAATTCCTTGGTTTGGTGGGCTGAGCTTACACACCCAAGCGCTTTCGTACTCCTTCGAGTGAAAACGACAGGGGAGGATGGGACACAGAGGGGGAAGAAGAAAGAGGCCATACTTTGTTCGCTGGCGGTGTTGTTTGGATTTTTACTGCTGGGTTAGGAGATCCCGTTTACTGCCGCCTCGCTGGAGTTTGGCTGACGATGCTGCTCTGACTTGGCGACGTGCCTTCTTGTCCCTGGAGGTGTCACCCCCCTCCCCCCCTGGCCCCTATTTTCTGACCGAGGGCTCTTGGACACAAATTTTCTCTCACGGGTGGGGGGTCCGGCTCACAAGGTCTTTGTGATTCGCCCTCGGTGTCCCTTTCTGTGTTGTCTTTTTCCCTCCAGGGAGTACGAGACAACTCGGGCTCCGCACTTTTGCCCTCGTGAGGCTTGATTGTCACTAAAATTAGGGAGAGCAGGGCGTTTTTCAGGGAACCTTGGTGCCGTCAGTCATTGGCAATGGCTGTAAAAGCCTCCACCCTCCTCTCCTAGACTGGCCTATTCGAACAAAAATTTTAGGCAGTGGGGCCCAAATGTTTTGAGTAAACCAACTCATGCCCCTCTGATGGATTGGGCTCTTCACACCAGGGGGGGCTACCCCATGTTTGGCCAAAAAATGTTTTGTTATGGAAGCAATGGTGCCTTCACTTATGGCTCTGAAGGGGGGGTTAAAAGAGATCAGGTGGCGTCCACAGGTTTCAAGAATAAACGCGTGGCAGCCTTAAAACACATAATTCAATGAAAAGGGCTTGCGTGTGGGCACTGGGTTATGGACACCACCCTTTCGCAATTGTGGACTGTTTGGCCCTGACACTTAATTTTGATGTCGGGTGTCATGCCCAACACACTGGTAATTCGTTTGCCCTGTTTCAGGTCTGAAGATCTGCATAACCAGAGGATTTGTGTGCCCAATATAAGTTGTGTACGCCTTGTACAAGTATCAGTTGGCGTTGTCGCCGTTTCCAGCACCAGGAGGATTGGGAGGGGATTGCAAAATGCCCCATACTTCTCAGATTTTGGTTCCAAAGCCTGTTGTAAGGGGTCAACAGGGGTTCTCCCTCATTGGAATACGGCGTGGTGCGCGGTGGCAGTGAATCTGACGGAGAAGCGATGGTCGCCGCCTCAAACAAACCTTAAAACGAAGCGTGGCCCATCCCGCTGGCCCTCGCGTGCGGGGTGGCGATGGGGGCTTTGTTTAGTAGGACGGCCAGCAGGCCTTCGTGGGCAAGGGGTCTGCTGTTGTGGGGATCCGGAGGAGCACCGCGGATGCTCCGAGGTGAGCCTTTGCCGTGGCCCCCTGGAGCCTTCGCAGGCAACCCACTGGTGCATGAGGGGGTAATGTAGTGTGGCATGGGTTGCACCATTGAAATTTCTTTCAAAGGTGCAGCGCAAAAGTGACTGAGGTGCTGACATGCGGAGAAAGATACACCCACCAGCCCCTACCCCCACCCCTGTCCCTGGGTGGTCCAAGGAACCAGGTTTTGAATAGTGCTGAGCCCTTAAAGGGCGTAATGGAAGGCCGAAAATAATAGCATTGCAAATTTTGCATAGTTTATGATTTGCAAATTGCACACCTCCAATTTACGCACCCCCCTCCCCCCCCCTCAAAATACGTAAGTCCTGGCGATGGGCTGCGGGGATGGCGTCGTTCCGCCCCGAAGCGGCAGGAACTAGAAGTGCGGCGATGACGTTACACGCGGAAGGCCACACGGCCGAAAGCACGACCGAGGAGGACGACGAGCAAGAGGAGTGAGAACGCCTTGCTTTCTCACTCACCTTTGGCTAAGCACTTTTCCATTTTGAGTACATGCCTTGCTCGCCGGCAGTTTGCTGTGATTGTTTTGGCGGGCTTTTTTAGAAGTATTTGCTTGATGCCTTTTTCGCCAGAGTTGGCTGATTTCTATATTGCTCTTCGACACCCAGAAGAAAGGAACTATTCCACGTTTGGTCAAGTTTTAGAATGAACTTCTCATGCTGCAAGGATTCTCATCAGTAAGATTCTCTGACCACCGCTTCTAACCCGCCGCCATCCTCTAACCCGCCACCATTGCGTGTTCATCCATTGGAATCCCGAGGCAGCTCTCTGTGGAAATGGCCTGCCGCAAAATGCTTCTGTTGACAGGATACCACAGTGTGACACGCCAACCTGTATTAAACGCGATTGTCAAGCTTGTCTGCAATCCGCGACGCTCTTCTGTTGCGAGGAGCCACGTCGTCAACGAGGTAACGATGTGAACCAGCACCTGTCCCTATGCGGAGTTGATGGTGGAAGCAGTTCGCCAGTGGGCTGGTTCCTGCGACCGCAGGACAGCCCGATGGAGGTTGCGGATCTCCCAGGCCGACGAGGAGGACTCCTCCTCGAAGGAGTTTTCATCTTCTGATGCAGAGAGTGATGGAGACACAGAGAGCACATCAGAATTTTTTTATTCCGCTTCTTCTCTTTTGAATGAACATTCGGAGGGAACATCGTCAGCTGCATCTGCGACAGTTCACCCACCTCCAGTCGTCCCTCAAAAATTAGAAGAGGAGCCACAAAATGTGCCCCCAAACAGTGTGTTGTATTCCTGCTCATGGTTTCAAGATCTTGTTACCAACAATCCGATTCTCAGCCGTTTTGCAACTTCATTGCGGAACGAGGGCTTTGACACCAAAGAAACAATTCAGTTTCTCAGCGTAGAAGATATGAGTCGTCTCGGCATTTGACCTGGCGTGAGAAGGTTATTGGAAGATGCCCAGAAACGCGTCCTTGGATCGACATCCAACTGACAATTTCAATCCCAAATGTGTGTGATCACCTGAAAAGTGCCAAACAAAAAGCGCTTAAAAGAAAAAAAAGAAAAATAAAAAGTAAAAAAAAACCAAAAAAATAAACAAAAAAAACAGGTGTGCCGGGGTGTGAGCATGTGCACCGGGGCTCTGCATTTGCCATGTGAGGGAGTAGTGCCTACCCCTATCACAGCAGCGGTGTGAGATTACCTTCCACGCTTTTGCGGGTTGAGCCGGGGCCAATGTGTGTACCAGGCACGTCCCAGCTCTGTAGAATATCTGCAGAGTGGGTTCTGTGACGGTCGCACCACTGTGGAAACCACAGCTGGTAAGATCGTGGCAGACCCTTCTGGGATCTGCCCCTGGAGACGTCAGCACTTTTCTCTCCTTCCCCCAGAGGTGGTACTCTTTACTGTCATCAATTCCAAGTTTGACCATTGATTTTGACAGAGAAAAAAACCCTCAGAACAATCGAACTTGACTTCAGTAGAAACTTCTGAAGTCTTTGGTTTGTGCTTTGCCTCTTGTGGAATTGGGAAAAAAAGGGGAAAACCACTTTTTGTTACTCCAAAGACTTTTCCCTACCATAAGCAGGCTGCACACCAAGGCGAAAACGAAAGGCATTATCAGAAAGTCCCAAAAAGGAGAAAAGGGAAAGCTTTGGACGTACACTTGGTAGCAGAATAGGTCACGATCCTACACATACTTCACAAACAGAAAGGCTACCAGGTAATACACTTGGTAGCAGAATAGGGCAAGGTCCTACACAGACGTTCCACACAGAGAAACTCTGTGGTTGACTGGTGGTGAGGATCGTACTGAGCCGTGAAACACGGTGAAAGTACTGTTGCTGGCCTCTAGCCAACCTTTAAGCACGGATACAGGTCTCAGAAGGCTCTGTTCGGTAATCGCCGATACACCTTTTTTGGTCCCTGTTTCTCTGCTTATTTGTGTGAATTTTTTGGGGGGTTTTTGTCTTTTTACCCAATTCAAAAGATGCAGAGCACAATCCCCAACCAGAAATCTGATTATGACTTGTTGATGTGTTCATTGACCAATTTTGAAGAAGATGGCGGGGATTGTAACGGTTCGAATGAAACAAGTTCCACTTCCCGACCCCCCAAGCAACAAGAAGACACATTGTTTCAATTGTCATTTTCACAAGGCGAAACGCCTTTATTGTTGCAAGGGGGTAATGAACCCTCTTCATCATAATTGTCATTGATTGTGCGGGATGTAGGTGGCAAAATGCCCTCCTCCATGCCGGTTCACCCATCATTGATGCGGCGAGGGGATGAACCCCTTGCACCTTCACTTGTTTACTCATGTTACCCACGAACAAAGTGAGGGGTATGTGCCCTTTGCTCTGTTCACACCCAAAAGATCCCCGGTGGAAGCACCGCTGGGCCTTTTGGAGTGCAACTCGGTGGAAACACCGTCTTTTTTCCAACCGCTCTCTCAATTACCACCTCCCACACCATTTCGTGCATTGCCGGGATTACCCGCGGAAACCGCGGTTTTCCCTGCATTGCCCTGGAACCCAGATATGCGTCTGGTGGTACCGGAAATCTCTGGTACCGTTTCCGTTGTGGCGGACTACGGTGATGATTTGGGATAACTCAGCCCCGGTGATGTTTTCCGAATTCTCGGGCAACTCCCAGCGGATCATCCGCTAAGCAAACAAAGTTTTGCATGTCCACCAATGTGCTGCAGAATGCGCAACCATGCTCAACCAGGTTTTGCACTTTGATGAAGACAATCAAAGGGTTGTCAACACCAAACTGGAATATTGCTGCAATTATTGTCAGGAAATTGGCGAAAATTGCCAACACAATTTTGAAAATGCGGGGAAAGACCGTCAGCATTTTCGGGAAAGTGTTGACAGTATTTTGCGCATCCAACTTCCACAAAATTTCCAGCAATTCAGTGAAACACTGCAGGAAGCGGAAACGCGGAATGATTCCAAGTTTCTGTGTGTGCAAGATGGTATGAGCCATCTTTTTGCCAAAGTGGAATCTTGTTCAACAATGCTACTGCAATTGCAGCAGCGGTTACACGCGCAAAATGCCACCCCCAAAATGCCGGAAATCGGTTACACTATGTCGGTTGAGCATTTTGCCGCACTCACCACTTCTTTCCAGGAAGCACAACAACGGATTTCGCATCTTTTCTCGGAAATCGAGCATTTGAAGCAATTTCAGGCGAAAGTGCAAGAAAACTTTATTCCCGGTACGCAAATTCAGCTTTTGGAGGAACGCACCCTACACTTGGAGCAGAAATCCTACCATTGTGCCGCAAATAAGGATGAAGAAACCTCCTTGAACGTGAAAATCGCGGATTGCGCACAACGGGTGGATTTCGCGCAACAACAATCGCAAACGGACATTGGCGGTATTAATGCCACCGTTGTAGGTTTGCAGGAGCATGTTTCCGCGTGTGAGTGGTCCAGGTGCATTTTTATACTCACCATGAAATTACAGGCTGAAGCCTAATTCAAACAGGCAGATCCTAATTCACACAAAAAATGGTGGTGCTGTCTGTAGGTGGCTGTCAACATAAACTGTTC